>PQFF01000190.1:45323-57512 GCA_003547095.1 Diversispora epigaea | reverse complement strand
GATTATATGCATGAGTTTTTAAATGTAAGTTATGTAAGTTGCAAATATAATTTATTTCTTACAATTTTAATTTTTACTTATTTGTAACATTTCGGAGATTTTCAAATGACATATTAATTTTCTTGATATATTTTTAAGACATTTAGATCTTACGAGAATCAATTGTTTTTCGAGTAAAAAAATAAATTCGTAAGTACGTGAAAATCAAAGGTGAATTTAATACCATCGATGTAAGAATAGCGGAAAGATTCGAATTAAAATTTATTATTATTTATATTATAGAATTTATATTATTTGTATAAATATTATTTTTATTATATAACGTAATAAAGAGAATTATTTTATTATTATATTATTATATGTAAATAAATAATTATAAAATTTTAATGTAAAAATTGATATCGCGAAAATAATTAAATACGAAAACTTTCGAAATTAAACGTAAATTTTTACGTAAAATCTACGTAGATTTATGCGATTTTTTTTCGCAACGTATTAATAATCTAATATTACGTTTCGAAAATCTCCGGAAAATTATTTCGAAGATCTCTGTGGGTGTCGTAATTCTCCGGAGAAATTATGGACCAAAAAGTTTACGGAATATTACGCCTATTAAAATTTCCTGATGTACTTTCACCATTTCCTACAAGGACATGAATTCAGTATAGTAACAGATCATGAAACATAAACAACCTAAAGGACGACTCGCCAGATAGATAATTTATTTGTCAGAATATGACCCTTATACTATTATTAAAAGAAGAGAAAGTGATCATACAAATGCAGATGCGCTCTCAAGATTAGAAACTAGCCCCGTAGATAGCTTACTTTCTTTCTTATATTAATCCCCTTAAATATATATTAAAACTACACAAGTCAAATGAACTTGAAAGTGTATAATGAATTTATTGATTACTTATTTAGACATAATTATCCTGATAACTCCACCCCTCAAGAAAAACAAAATTTGGCAAAAAAAGCAATACAGTATACAGTAGAAAATGACATTTTATTTAGAAAGAATAAACAGAAACCAGAACAACCCCTTCGAGTAATAACTCTGCCAGACAGAGAAAAGATATTATATAATTTACATTCCTCCCCTTTAGCAGGACATTTTGGAATAAAGAAAACAATAGAAAAGGCAATTGAAAGATATTATTGGCCTTACATGGGAAAAGACATTAAAGAATATATTCAATCTTGTGATAACTGTCAAAGATTTGGAAAACCTCAAAAGATACAATTAACACAATTAATACCAGTAGTTCAACCCTTTTATCAAATTGAAATAGATTATGTAGGTCCACTAAATCCTACACCAGATGGAAATAAATATATATTAGTAGTAGTAAATTATTTTACTAAGTGGCCAGAAGCTAAAGCAGTAAAAGAAGCTACTGCAAAAGAAACAGCACAATTTTTGTATGAAACAATTATTTGTCAATATGGAACCCCTTCAATAATACTCTCAGATAGAGGATCTCATTTTGTCAATGATACAATTAAATTGATAAAAGAAGAAATTGGATTTTGACACAAACTTGCTTCAGCCTATCACCCCCAGACAAATGGATTAACAGAAAGATTCAATGGAATTTTATGCAGAGCCCTCGCTAAAAGTTTACAAAATAATGAATCAAATTGGGACCAATTACTCCCCAGTATTTTATTTGCCTATAGAACTCTTAAACAAAAATCCATTCAGCAAACCCCTTTTTACCTAGTACATGGAAGAGAAGCATAATTACCAATAGATTTGAAAATCCAAGAACAAAATTTAGAGCCTATTAATAATTTTGGTGAATCCCTGAAAAGAAGGATTAGTGCCTTAAAAGGAGTTTTTATTGACACACAAATAATAAATCTTAGAAATATTCAACATGCCCAAGAATGACAAAGAGAGCGACAAGTGAAACTTAGAAAAGCCCATACTTATAAAATAGGAGATATAGTTTTATTGTACGACTCTGCTAAACAAAATCTTCATGGAGATAAATTTTCCATAAGATGGACAGGACCCTTTTGGATTGACAAAATTTTGGAAAGTAGTACATACTTAATTCGTGATAAATTAAGAGTAGTAAGATAGAGACCAGTTCATGTGGAAAGATTAAAACATTATAAACAAAGGTATCTTGTAGAACCACATGTAATAATTACCCCCAATTTAGCATAAAAATAATTTAGTGTAAATCCTTAAAATTAGCATAAATAGTAGATCGATACTATGGGTAATTTTAGTGCAAAGTAAAATGGAATTACGATTGTCAGATACTCAACAACAAGAGTTATTCAAATTATACCGAATTCTTCAAGTTCCCCCAAATGAAGTAAATATCCAAATGAGCTCTGGAAAAATTCAAGTAAAATGTAATGAAATCGAAACTACCTTGTTAGTTCCCACCTTTAACAAGAAAAGGAATATTGAATCATTTGTAAACGAAGCATATAACGCAGATATTGATCTTGATATGACAGTCAAAGATGAAGAAGATCTAATTAAACTTTTACAATATGTTTCTAATCCTCGTATGGCAAATGGACAGAAAATATTAGTGTATTCAAAAATTTGGGAAAAATGTAACCGAAGAGTAAAAGAGGAAGGAACCTCTCTTTTAACAATAAAAAGAGAACTTGAATCTCTTACAAATAAAAATAGCAGAAGAATTATGAGAATCGCAAAAGGAGCTCATAAAGTTATGGAAATAATGGGAGATTTCTTCCCAAGAAAGTTGGAATTAATAACTCCTACCTGGTTACAACATGTTAAAAAGGATGATTTTGAAAGTTTCCTGGTACAAACTCAAATCAAATATAGAAAAGGAATCGAGCATCTCGCAGGAGTTCAAAATTAAAGGAAGAAATGTTGTGACACTGTGAATTAATATTTATTAGTATTTATTATTATTTAGTTATATATTTATTCTTATATGTATTACCTTTGAATTTTTAAATAGAGTAGATCAGTAGTACAGATTAGTACATAAGTACTACATTTGAAAGATTATCATTATGAATTTACCTAGGTATATACCCAGGTACGATACCTAGGGAAATACTCAGATAAATACTTGTAGAGATAAAGAAAATTATATTATTTAGAAAGGAACCAATCTAAAGGAGAGAATGGTAAAATTATCTGTGACGCAGGAAGCGTCTGAGAAGATATAAATACAGGTCCTTTTAGATTGAATTTGAGACAAGTTTGAAGTTAGAGTTCAGTTTAGTTAATATAGTTTACCTTTAGTTTTATAAGTCTTTTTAATTCCTTCAGTTCTTAACTTTCCTATTCTATTTTTATTTTCTTAAATTCTTTATATTATTTATCTTTATTTATTATCTTTATATATATATTATCCCACATTATTATTTAATAAAGTTATCATTTTATCGAAACCTTTGTATATTTTATCGCTGTTTAAACCTTTTACATATACGCTTTGCATAAGTAATACAAACTAACTTGGCGTGTAAAAGACCCCGTCACAATAAAGAACTTACCCACCTTTGCCTCTCTTACCTAACTTTGTAATTTGCTATGGATTGATCAAGAGGATCTCCCGAAGCAGCACGATATTACTTAACTTGTAGAATAGTTTTTGTTAGAAAAGATTCTTTAACCTTCAGAACATTGTCGTAAAGGGCACGCGACAGTATTCAAAGGTTATCGGAGTGAAGGACTTTGAAGACTTATGTTTAAAAAAATTTACTGATGTAAATAAATAAATATTATTTGTATTGGAGTAGTCTTTTTTAATATATTATTATAAAAATACTTTTTTAAACAAACTTTCCCAAAAATTGAATCTTATTGGATCTAAATAAAAAAAATAAAGAAATAGTTTCAAAGAATATAATTATAAAATTTTATCGTTTATTAATTACACACCCCTCATGTAAATCACCGGAAATTTGTCACTTGACAAATGTAACCAAAACTTTAAACGTGATTTTGACCACATGTTTATAAATAAACATACAATGCTGACTAATTAAAATTTATGCGCCATCTTTCATATAATTTAAATGACAAGAAAAGAACTTACCATAGCTCAACGTGAAAGAATTGTTGGAGCTTATATTAATGGCAGTAATTTTACAAATATTTCGCATCAACTTAATATTGCAGTATCTACAGTCCATGATACTATAAAAAGATATAATGAAACAGGTTCTCCACATCCCCAGAAACGTCCTGGCAGGCCAAAAAAAGTTACTGAACGCAATGCAAGAGTTTTACAACGTATTATTCATGAAGACCGGTTTGCTCCTTTGGGCAATATAACAAACCGACTTAATATTAGACTTAATACCCAATTAAATGCAGCAACTGTACGTAAATATTTGCACAATACTGGAATTAACAGTTGTGTTGCACGGTGCAAACCTTTATTAACGGAAGTACAACGAAAAAAAAGATTACAATGGTGCCAAGAACACCAAAATTGGAACGAAGAATGGAAAAATATTGTATGGTCAGATGAATCCAGATTTGCACTTTTTGAGTCAGATGGACATGTGAAAGTGTGGAGAAAGGCTGGAGAAGCTTATAATAAAGATTGTATTAAACCTACTGTACAGTTTGGTGGCGGTTCTGTAATGTTTTGGGGTTGTTTCGATTGGCATGGAGTTGGGCCTTTAGTATTGGTTGATATAAACATGGATTCTGATGTTTATATCAATACTCTTGCTAATAATTTTATTCCAAGGGTTCAAGATCGTCCTAATGCTACGTTGCAACAAGATGGGGCTCCTTGTTATACATCATTTTATACCCGTTGGTGGATGTCAACGCATAACATTAAAATTTTAGAGTGGGTCTCGCAAAGTCCTGATCTGAACCCGATCGAGCATCTGTGGGTTCATTTGGACTGCAAAATAAGGAAAAGGAAACCTTTACCCACTTCCAAAGAAGATTTAATAAGAGCAGCACAAGAGGAATGGCAAAATATTAATATTGAAATTTTGCATAATTTAATTTCAAGTTTACCTAATCGTATAAAGGCCATTATTAAGGCCAAGGGAGGGCATACTAAATACTGATTTTTATTATATAAAAATTATATAAATAAAAAATATATAACCGAAAGTTTATTTGGCATAAAAAATTTTTTAAATTAATACACTTGATTTTTTTTAAAATGAATTTTTGAAACGTGAAAAATTTTCGTCGCTCATTATCATGTGACAAATTTCCGGTGATTTACATGAGGGGTGTGTAGTTATTTTTGTAACTAGTCATATTTGCGATGATTTTTCAATTGAACCTTATTATAAAACTAATATAAATATTTGTGTAATCTGATGATCAAAATCTAAACTTTTTCTATGTTGTTTTAAACGAATGGAATAAATAAAAAAGTTTCTTGGAGCTGTTTGACTTTTATATATATTAGTTATAAATTTACGTTATAAAATTCTTTTTTTTTTATGAAATACTTTTTAGAGGGAAATATTAAATTTTGATTTGACCCTGAATTGTCAATCTTGTAGATTTAGGTAGTGATGTACTGATTTAAAAGGGTAGTACGTTAATATTTTAGGTAGTAATAAGTAGTAATAATTAGGGCTTGGAACTGTGTCCCAATAAGTCATCCGGATATCCGAATGACTTTAAAATCAGATATCCGGATGAATCCGGATGATTTTCTAAAAATTTTTTTTACCCGATTTCACCCGGTTTCATCCGGTTTGAAGTATAAACCGGGTGAAATAGGTTTGATCGTCAAAATTTATGATCGAAAATAATTATCGATCGTTGCTACATATAAAACTTTTTAATCTATAAGTAAATATTAAAAACTGTAATAAGCAAATCTAAAGATGAGAATGTTGTACATATTCAGTAGAAAGGACAAGCTTATATCATTAAAATTAAGAGAATAATTAGCAATTAAAGTTTGAACGGATTTTTTTATTCGTTCGAACTTTAACTGCTAATTATTCTCTTAATTTTAATTATATAAGTTTGTCTTTTCTACTAAACATGCACATCATTCTCATCTTTAGATTTACTTATTACAGTTTTTAATATTTACTTATAGATTAAAAAGTTTTATATGTAGTAACGATCAATAATTATTTTCGATCATAAATTTCAATAATCAAACCTATTTCACCCGGTTTTAAAAGTTTCAACTGGGTCATCCGTGGTATCCGGATGAAACCGGATTATATAAACCCAGTTCTAAGCCCTAATAATAATGTGTGATATAATAAATTATAGAAAAATAGGGGAGTGTAATATTTATCAATTATAGGACGGTGGAACAAAATTATAAAGAGTATACGTGTTGCCCAAATCCCAAATAATTTGGGATTTGGGACGCCAAAATGCACAAATTACTAGTATTTGGGATTTGGGATTTGGGATTTCGGCAAAAGATACTAATTATAATTTGGAATTTGGGATTTGGGATTTCGGCATTTGGGATTTCAGCATTTGAATTTTGAATTTGGGCGGCAGGTATAATAAAGAGTAGAATTTACAGGAGTTTTATACTAGTTACTTTATATAAGTAATAAAAAAAGAAGTTGAATATGTAAGCTGATAATTTAATTAATTTNTATTTACTTATAGATTAAAAAGTTTTATATGTAGTAACGATCAATAATTATTTTCGATCATAAATTTCAATAATCAAACCTATTTCACCCGGTTTTAAAAGTTTCAACTGGGTCATCCGTGGTATCCGGATGAAACCGGATTATATAAACCCAGTTCTAAGCCCTAATAATAATGTGTGATATAATAAATTATAGAAAAATAGGGGAGTGTAATATTTATCAATTATAGGACGGTGGAACAAAATTATAAAGAGTATACGTGTTGCCCAAATCCCAAATAATTTGGGATTTGGGACGCCAAAATGCACAAATTACTAGTATTTGGGATTTGGGATTTGGGATTTCGGCAAAAGATACTAATTATAATTTGGAATTTGGGATTTGGGATTTCGGCATTTGGGATTTCAGCATTTGAATTTTGAATTTGGGCGGCAGGTATAATAAAGAGTAGAATTTACAGGAGTTTTATACTAGTTACTTTATATAAGTAATAAAAAAAGAAGTTGAATATGTAAGCTGATAATTTAATTAATTTTGCCTAGCTGAAAAAGTATACTTTATAAGAGTAATAAAGAAGTATTTTTTTTATGTAAGCTAATGCTATACCTACCACCTAAATTCAAAATCCAAATACCAAAATCCCAAATACCAAAATCTCAAATTCCAAATCTCAAATTATAATTAGTATCTTTTGCCAAAATCCCAAATTCCAAATTTTAAATACTAGTAATTTGTACATTTTGATATTACAAATCCTAAATGATTTAAGATTTGGGTAATATATACAGTGGCTTCCGAAATAAACGCACCAGGCAACATTTTGTCTTTAAAAAATTCTATCTCACAAACGATTGATTTTAGAATAACAGTTTCTATACTTATTTTAATCTTTGAGATTTGAAGAATTTTTGAGATCTGTTTGATATCTAATTATTAATTCCAATTTTTCAGAAATGGATAATGAACATGGTAAATTGACACTTAATAAAATTTCAATTGCAATTCAAAGTTTATACAGGATAGTTATAGCCAAAGGGATCATAAGGTTAATTGTCCTTCCTGAAGAGAATAAGTATACAAAATTTCATAACAATTAGATCAGTGGTTATCGAGAAATTAACTCTTGAAAATCAAAATTTTATATATAAAATAAATAAAAATAATTTTTTTATATATAAAATTTTGATTTTCAAGAGTTAATTTCTCGATAATCACTGATCCAATTGTTATGAAATTTGGCATACTTATTCTCTTCAGGAAGGACAATTAACTCTATGATCCCTTTGGCTATAACTATCCTATATAAATCTTGAGTCGCAATTGAAATTTTATTAAATGTCAATTCACCATGTTTATTATCCATTTCTGAAAAATTGGAATTAATAATTTGATATCAAACAGATCTCAAAAATTCTTCAAATCTCAAAGATTAAAATAAGTATAAGAACTATTATTCTAAAATCAATCATTTGTAAGGTAAAATTTTTTAAAGACAAAATGTTATCTGGTGCGTTTATTTCGGAAGCCACTGTATAGTTAATATGAAAGATTTTTATGAATTGGTACCTTTGAACTTTTTTTTTTAACAGTTGATTTGATCTTTTTTGAAATTTTGATCATCATGACTTTAGTTAAATGATTTCTTACATTTAGTAGATTTCAATAAGTCATATCGTAAATTGGTTTTTCTAATTTTAATAAGTTCCTCTATGTATTATTTAAGCAAGAAATTCCTGTATTATTATATATTGTTCTGTAATAAAATATTTTGGAGCAAGATTCTGAAGGTTAAAAAAAAAAAAAACTTATATTGAAAAAAACAATGTCTTAAACTAATCTAATAAAATATAACTGAATAAAACAAAATTATTTTTACTTTTAAAATAGATCTTGATGATATTTTCATCTATAAAAATGAATATTCAAAATAAATAATAAATATTATAATAATACTTATTTTTACAAACTCGATAAATTTATTTTCAATTTTTCTAATTTTTATAAGGTAAATATTCTTACTGAACATGTTGTCAAGTGTTATATTAATAAAGTTACATTAGTTAAAGATTTGATAATAATTCTGGAATACCATTCTAATTAAATAATTAATATTTTGATATATTATAATAACAGTTTTATAAGTAATATCAGTTAAATACTATGAAATATCATGTTTATTATTTTTATTTTATTTTTTATATAGTTAACAAATATTTAAAAAAGATTAAAATATAAATACAGTCAAACTTATATATAAACATACTATTAATATAAAAATATTTTTTAAAATTATTATTAAAAAAAATTTTTTTTTATTTGAAATATATTTATTTAATTGATATGCTAATATATTTTTTAAAATTTATTAATAGATTTTAATAAATATCTTTATATCAGTAGTATGCTTATATATAGGTTTAACTGTATATGCTTTATACTTATATTGAAAAAATAATATTTTGAACTAGTCTAATAAAATACAACTAAACAAAATAAATGATATATTCAAAATAAATAATAGATATTATAATAATATTTATTTTTACAAATCCAATAAATCTATTTTTAATTTTTTTAATTTTTATAAGGTAAACATTTTCACTGGACATGTTGTCAAGTATTATATTAATGAAGTTACATTAATTAGAGATTTGATAATGATTTTGAAATACTATTTTAGTTAAATAATTAATATTCTGATATATTATAATAATAGTGATATCAGTTAAACATTATGAAATATCATATTTATTATTTTTTTTTATTTTTTATACAGTTAACAGATATTTAAAAANACTGTATATGCTTTATACTTATATTGAAAAAATAATATTTTGAACTAGTCTAATAAAATACAACTAAACAAAATAAATGATATATTCAAAATAAATAATAGATATTATAATAATATTTATTTTTACAAATCCAATAAATCTATTTTTAATTTTTTTAATTTTTATAAGGTAAACATTTTCACTGGACATGTTGTCAAGTATTATATTAATGAAGTTACATTAATTAGAGATTTGATAATGATTTTGAAATACTATTTTAGTTAAATAATTAATATTCTGATATATTATAATAATAGTGATATCAGTTAAACATTATGAAATATCATATTTATTATTTTTTTTTATTTTTTATACAGTTAACAGATATTTAAAAAGGATTAAAATATAAATATATACTTTATACTTATATTACAATATTTTGAACTAATTTAATAAAATACAACTGAACAAAACAAAATTGTTCCTACTTTTAAAATAAATAATCTTTCTTTTAATGATATTTTTATCTATAAAAATGATATATTCAAAATAAATAATAGATATTATAATGATACTTATTTTCGCAAACCCAATAAATCTATTTTTAATTTTTCTAATTTTTATGAAATAAACATTCTCACTAGGCATGTTGTCAAATGTTATATTAATAAAGTTACATTAGTTAGAGATCTGATAATAATTCTGGGATATCACTCTAATTAAATAGTTAATATTTTGATATATTATAATAACAGTTTCATAAGTAGTATCAATTAAATACTATGAAATATTATGTTTATTATTTTTTATTTATTTTTTATACAGTTAATATATATTTAAAAAAGATTAAAATATAAATATATACTTTATATTTATATTGAAAAAAATAATATATTTATAAAATAAATAGAGTTTTTTTTTTGGAATTTATTTTTAATATACTAAAACTTTTGAACAGATCTATATCTTATATAATACATCAGGAATTAAATATAAACATTCTAGTGCATTTAACAAACACCATTTTATAGTATCCTACGAATGCCACCAACATTTATATGTGTATTAAATACACCATTCTAGTATATATTATATACGTTTTGTTTATATGTATCAGGAAACTTTTCAGGACATAAATTTACATTCTGAAAAGTTTCCTGATGTAACATATTAAATATATTGTTTTAGTGCATTTTACAAATATTTCATTTTTATAACGTACTAGAACGTACCGTTCTAGTTATACTTGCACGCTAAATTATTTTGAGGTCCCGAAATTGTAATTTTGAAGAAAAAAGTCAAAATAGTTTTTTATAGAAGACGAAATTATTTTACTTAAAATCTGAAATTTTTTGACCACCCAGATAAATTCCTTGATTAAAGATACATATAACTAAATACTTTTTTTACTTCCATATATAGAATAAATTCTGTATAAATCTTAAAAATCTAAAATTAATTTTGGGAACATATATAGTTCTAGTGCATTTTATAAACTTTTTATTTTTATAGTATACTAAAATGCATTGTTTTAATGCGTTTTATAAATATTTCATTCTTATAGTGTACTAGAATGTATTATATAATAATTTTCAATAAGAAATGAATCTCTGTTTTCTTAAAATAGTTTTAAATTTATCAATAATATTAATTACACTATTTTTTATAATAGATAGATTGGAATCTTTTTTTAAATTATTATAATAATTTCATCATAAATTGATGAATTTATAATTTTACAATTATTCTTATTTTTAAAGTGAAATTCTAATAATTTTATTAATTTAATCAAAATGTTTTTTAAATATAAAATAATATTTTTTATTAAAAAGTTTTTAATATAATTAATAATTTTTTCAGAATATTCAATGTTTGAAACAAAATTTAAATTTATTAGATTGATTAACTATTATACTTATAAATCTCTCAACATCTTCTACATCAGGAAATTTTTTAAGTTGGAGGTTATTGTAATAATTTCGTTTTCAAAGGTTATTGAAGGTTATCGGACCAATAACCTTCGCAAATATTACGTTTATTATGATAAAGTGAAGGTTATTGAAGGTTATCGATATCAATAACCTCTGGAGTATTACGTTTTATTAATAAAAATGAAGGTTTTCGGTACCAATAACCTTCGTAAATATTACGTTTATGTTGGAGGTATTCGAAGGTTATCGGTAGTGTTCCGATCCTTAATCCTATAAATCCGGATGGATCCTATAATCCGGATGAATCCTATAATCCGAATTTGTTTATTTTAAAAGGATTTATCCGAAATAAAAACGGATTACGGATACGGATCATCCGGATTATAATTCGGATTATAATCCGGATTATATATATGCATGTGACGCACGTGACAATATTTTTAGCGATACAAGTGAATTGTCACAGTCCTGTACTATGAAAATGACGACGGGGGTGATGATCTACTAATAAATCTGGGTGTGATAAATTAACGTCCACTGCTACAATAAAAAAATCCTAAAAATAAGAATGGATCCTAAAAATAAAGATAAATCCTAAAAATAAGGATGGATCCTAAAAATAAGGATAAATCCTAAATATTTAAGGATAAGGATTTATAATTCGGATTTGATCAAGAAAATCCGGATCTAATTCGGATTGTATTTTGAAATAGGATCGGAACACTAGTTATCGGAGTGAAGGACTTCGAAGGCTTACGTTTAAAAAAATTTACTGATGTATAATAATAAATTTTATCATAGATTGATAAATTTATAATTTTACTATTATTTCTATTTTTAAAATGGAATTCTAATAGTTTTATTAATTTAATTAAAATATTTTCTGAATATAAAATAATATTTTTTATTAAAGA
>PQFF01000190.1:6638-24863 GCA_003547095.1 Diversispora epigaea | reverse complement strand
TAATAAATAAAAGGATATATATAATATTAAAAAAAAAAAGAGAAAAAATAAGTATTAGTATTATTTCGAAAAAGAAAAAAAATAAATATCAATAATAAATCGATAATAAATCGGTAATAAATCGGTAATAAATAAAAGGATATAATTTTTTGTATATAATATTAAAAAAAAGAGAGAAAAAATAAGTATTAGTATTATTTCGGTAATAAATTAAAATCATTAATAAATCGATAATAAATCGATAATAAATCATTAATAAATCGGTAATAAATAAAAGGATATAATTTTTTGTATATAATATTAAAAAAAAGAGAGAAAAAATAAGTATTAGTATTATTTCGGTAATAAATTAAAATCATTAATAAATTGATAATAAATCGTATAATAAATCAGTAACATTTCAGAAATAAATACTAACCTCCGCAGACCGTCAGGAAAGATCATAAACATTTACTACTGTTTTCGAACGATTTTCCTCGTCGGTATCGAACATTTCTGGTGAATGAAAGGTGTGATCCGCCAACATTCGCAATAATGATTCTTTATCATAGTCTGTAATATTAGGATCATTTTTTCTAAATAATTCTTTTGCCGCTTTAATACGACAGATTTTTTTCTAAATTCAGAATATAATTATATAATTTAGTATATAATTGACATAATAAAAGTAATAACTGTAAATAATAAATTATATACATCATTTTGCCGATTGTTGGCATGTACACGACGAAGATCTTTCGGAAGTTTTCTAGAATTACGCATTCGCGCAGTGGCTCGTCGAGATTTATGTATACTATTGAGCCATTTCATTAACTGCGTAACCGAAGGTCTAAATTTCGGTGCTAATGATTTTTGTAATTCTGGAATTAATTTGCGACGAATTTCGCAATTATTCGCACTAGTAAATGTTTGGTCGTAATTAAGACTAAATTCGGAATCAATTGTTTTTATAATTGTTTTCATTTCATTCTGTAAAAAATAAAAAAAATAAAAAAAAATAGTAAGAAATTGCTTAAAACCACATTCTGAATGCTAACCGAATTACTAACCCTGGCACCTTTTTCATTCTTTTCATCATCTGATTCAGTATCTTCTTCTTCCGAATCATTGCCAAACACTCTTTTTCCTTTATTTGTTTTGGCGATTTTTTTGGATTTTAATTTTCGTCCTTTTGGACGTTTTGAAGGAATTATTTCAGATTCGGTACCAGAATCACCTGGACTGGATCTTACCGAAATAGATTCCAGAATTCGATATTTTCGAAATCGATCAAGATTTTTTATGAGCTGATCATTTTCAGCACCGAATTGTTGATTAATATTAGCCAGAAAATCTATTTCTTCCTTCATTTGGTTTATATTTTCTTGACTTTTTTCTAATTTTTCTTCAAAATCAATTTTCATTGGAGAGTTTTGCCTTTTAAGTTTGGCAATTTCCTCTTTTAATTTTCGATTTTCTGAAAATGAGATAAAATCCGGAAGCATATTTTGTAAAACAGAACTCATTTCGGAAACAATGCAGCAAATAGAATATATACAAGTATTTACCAGTTTTTAATTCGTCTACTGTCTCTGGAATTGTACTTTTAAGTTCTTCCGAAAAGTGTACAGTTTGAGGAGCAGAAGTCTGTTTCTTATATGATTGTAGTAGACGAATATTGTATTTTTCTTTTAAAGAAGAAATATCAACACTTTTTTTAGAAGTTTCGGAAGATTCTGGCTCATTATGAGCAAAAGAAGGTTCATTTTGTAAAGAAGAAAGCTCAACGCGTCTTTTTATATGAATTCACGGTGTTCGCGATTCTTGAGACATTATAAGAAAAAATAAGTGGAAAGAAAAAAAAAATAAGAAATAATAGAAATAATAGAAAGAAGAAAGAAATAATAGAAAGAAGAAAGAAAAAATAAGAAATAATAGAAAGAAGAATGAAAAAAAAAGGAGAAAAGAGAAAGAAGAATGAAAAAAAAAGGAGAAAAGAGAAAGAAGAATGAAAAAAAAAGGAGAAAAGAGAAAGAAGAATGAAAAAAAAAGGAGAAAAGAGAAAACGCGAAAAAATAAAACGAAAAAAGTATATAAAAGTATATAAAAAGTAGAAGAAAAAAGCAGAATGAAAAAAGTATAAAAAAAGTATACAGTGCGGAACCTCTATAACCGGTCAAAAAGTTTGCTATTTTTAAATGTATGTTACACCTGCTAAAAGAAGTAAATAAAAATTTTAACCGTTAATTTCGATAAATCATATCAAAAGCTACAGAAATTATCGGTTTTGATCAAAAAATTTTAAGATTTGCCGGTGTTACATAGATTTGAAATTTACACGTTTTACTATAAAAAATAAAAATTGCAAATAATAAATTTTGTGTGACTTTCTAAAAATATTACCATTTTGTAGTGTTTATGTTGCCCAATCATTTTAGCTTAGAAATGCATGTATAGATTATTATAAAAATTTTGAGTTGCATTATGTCTTCGTGCAAAAAATTAGCTGCAAAAAAGAGAGCAAAAAATCAAATTCGCAATGTAAATACAGGTCAATTTATAGAGCAATATTCAACACGTGATGATGAATATACATTATCAAGTGATGGTTATTCAACAGATAGTTCATATGAAAGTTATTATGCCCAAAGAATATTAAAACCTGGGGATATAGTTTTTAATTTAACAGAGATTGATGAAAAAAAGAAAGCACCATATGATGGAAATTCTACTGCAACGTATTATCGAAAATATGGACCATCTGGTACACTTACAAAAGCAGCTAAAGGTTCATTATCAATTAACCAATATTTTTACAGCAAATATTACCAATAATTCACAAGAAGTTTCAATTGATGAAATAGAAACTAATACAGAATCAACAAATGATATATTGCAAGTGGAAAATTCTGAAAGTTTGCAAGAAGGAATAATGGATATTGATACTGAAGATATTTTACGATTAGAAGATTCTGAAAGTTCACAAGAAGAAGAAACAGATATTAATGATAATGATATTGAAAATATTTTTTCACAAAAAATAAAAGATTTAGAATTAATTCTTCAAGATAAAAACAAGTTTACTGTATATGAATATTTAAAGTATCGTTCAATTTATGAATTTTTAATTAATTGGAAAAAAAAATATATGTCTCGTGATGATGCTGCATTTAATGCTGCACAAAGAGTTTTTGATAAAGGGGTATATTGCGCAAGAACAATCAAAAAATGGACTAAATACTGGCTTGAAAATAAAACAATACCAATATCAATACAAGGTTGCCATCAAAAACCAAAATCATTCATTGATGATGAAGATATTATTAATGACAGTCTTACTTTTATGCGACAAAACAGTGGAAAAATAACACCAAAAAATTTTCAACAATTTATTAATTTAAAATTTCTTTCAAAAATAGAGGGGAAAAAATCAATTACATTAAAAACAGCTCGTATTTGGCTTAAAAAACTTGGATTAGTTTCACAGTCTAAAAAAAAGGGTATTTATTTTGACGGTCATGAAAGAGATGATGTATTGAAATATCGTGAAAAATTTTTAAAAGAAATGAAAGAAGTGGAACAATTTATGCCAACATTTATTGGAAATGAAATGACACAACTTAATCCAGAAATTCCTTCAAATCAAAAATTACATATATTTATCACACATGATGAATCTTTATTTTATGCAAATGATGATCGTCCGATAGTATGGGCACCAATTGGAGAACCTCCATTAAGAAAAAAAGGTCATGGCAAATCAATTATGGTTAGTGATTTTTTACTTGAAACAATTGGCAGATTAAAATTAACTCCTGAGCAATCCTTATTTAATCCAAATATACCAGTTGAAGCACGTAAATTTTTAAAACTTAGAAAAAATGAAGAAGGTTGGTGGACAGCAGAACATTTGATTGATCAAGTTATCAATTATGCAATTCCTATTTTTGAAACTATTTATCCAAATGCAATTGCTGTAATGGTATTTGATAATAGTCCCAATCATGGTGCAATGCCAGAAGATGGTTTAAATGCTACAAAAATGAATGTTAATCCTGCAGGAAAACAGCCACGAATGCATTCAACATTTTTTGGAACAGACAATATATCACAATCAATGGTTTTTCCATCAGATCATCCACAATATCCAAATAAAGCTAAAGGTATGCAACAAATTCTAATAGAAAGAGGATTATGGAAAGAAGGATTAAGAGGTGAATGTAAATTATGTAAGGGAAAAGAAAAAAAAATAGATTCTCAAAGAATTGATTGTTGCATGCGTCGAATTTTATCATTACAACCAGATTTTATTTCTCAAAAATCTAGATTACAAATTGAAATAGAAAAAAGAGGTCATAAATGTATTTTTTATCCTAAATTCCACTGTGAACTGAATTTTATAGAAATGTATTGGGGTGCAGCAAAACATTACACTAGAGAACATTGTAATTATACTTGGGTAGGATTGCAAAGAATTGTTCCTGAGGCTTTGGATTCAGTTCCTTTAATTACAATTCGTCGTTTTGCACAAAAATCTTCGCGTTATATGGATATATATAGGAAGGGAATTACTGGTAAAATGGCAGCATTTGCAGCAAAAAAGTATAAATCTCATAGAAGAGTTCCTGATAACATTTACAATGAACTTGAATCAGTTATTATTAAATAAATAAATATTAGATCACTATTTCGATCATTTTGATTATTGCTAAATCTATTTTTTAGTTGGTTTATATATAAAACACGTGATTTTTACTAACCAAGAAAATTGAGAATTTTTTTTTATTCCATAAATCGATTCTATTATATGAGAAGAGTCTAATTTTTCTTACCCCAGTTAAATCCAATCACTAGATCAAGTTTTATTTAAGATTTTATAGGTTCCTATTATAGAGGTTCCGCACTGTAGCAAAAAATAGAAAAAAATGTAATCAAGTATATTTTAGAAAGTAATTGGATGTTTTAGAGAATAATTGGAAAAGTAATGAATTAAAGTAAGAGCGAAAAAAAGACACTTTTATTTGCAAATTTTATTATTTTTACACTATTCTTACGTTATTTTTACATTATTCTTACACTATTTTTACATTATTCTTATACTATTCTTATGCTATTCTTACATCAAAATAATTTCGGATTCAGAAATCTTATTGATTTTTTTCTGATCTTATTATATATTGATTTTTTGAATATTTTTAGAATATTTTTAGAATATTTCTTTTTATTTTTTAAAAAATTTCAAAAATAATTTAGAAAAAATAATATTAATTTAGGAAAAAATGGTAAAAAAAAGATCATTAGCTTCTGTATTATATGAAGATGATACATCTTCAGATAGAAATAGAAATAGTAGAAATAGATCAATTTCTAATATACTTGGTGAAGAATCAACCTCAAATCAACCATCAAGTAGTAGTAGATTAGTTTTATGTAATTGTCCGAAATGTAATGGAAGATTAATAGATCCTTGCACAAAGGTGATTCATGATTTGTCTAACGAGTCATCAGAAATTTCAATAGAATCTTTCCAAAATCGACAAGAAATCGAAGAAAGTGAACGAATTGATGAATCTTCATCATCAAAATCAACTACACTTNCTATTTTTACATTATTCTTATACTATTCTTATGCTATTCTTACATCAAAATAATTTCGGATTCAGAAATCTTATTGATTTTTTTCTGATCTTATTATATATTGATTTTTTGAATATTTTTAGAATATTTTTAGAATATTTCTTTTTATTTTTTAAAAAATTTCAAAAATAATTTAGAAAAAATAATATTAATTTAGGAAAAAATGGTAAAAAAAAGATCATTAGCTTCTGTATTATATGAAGATGATACATCTTCAGATAGAAATAGAAATAGTAGAAATAGATCAATTTCTAATATACTTGGTGAAGAATCAACCTCAAATCAACCATCAAGTAGTAGTAGATTAGTTTTATGTAATTGTCCGAAATGTAATGGAAGATTAATAGATCCTTGCACAAAGGTGATTCATGATTTGTCTAACGAGTCATCAGAAATTTCAATAGAATCTTTCCAAAATCAACAAGAAATCGAAGAAAGTGAACGAATTGATGAATCTTCATCATCAAAATCAACTACACTTACGCAAGATGTTAATCTACTAGAAATAGAAAAGGATAATATTCCAAATCTTACTTTCTTACCTAGAATACGTCCAAAAAGATATACAAATCAACCAATTTCGATTGAAATTTCTAATATAACCGCTGATGATGAAGTTTTAAATATTTCTTCTGAAGATAAAATGGAAGAAATGAAAGAAATAAGTATTGAAAGTGAAGAAGAATCAGCTGATGAATTTTCTAATATTTTTGAAGATTATTCATCACCAAATTATGATTCTGATGAACCGATTGACCCAAAATCGACAAATAATAATTCATATTTATGGATTCTATTATGGATAATGAGCTTTCAGATAAAATTCAACTTACCTGAAACTGCCACAGAATCATTAATAAAGTTCATTAAATTATTGTTATCAGAAATCGGTAATTCCGAATTTGACACTTTTCCTAATTCAATATATATGACAAAAAAAGAACTTGGATTAAGAGATGATTTTTACTCTTTTCCTACATGTCCGAAATGCCATAAGCTTTATAATAAGCAAGAAGTGGAAGATTATAAAGAAAATGATACCAATTCCGTCATGAAATGTCGGCACGTCGAATTTCCAAATTCAGCAACTAGACAAAATCGCCAATGCCAAACAATATTATCCGAACAAGTTCCAACAATGGATAGATTTAAGTTAAAATTCAAGTTGGTTTATCCATTTGCCAGAATTCAACAACAATTGATGGCATTTTATAATCGTTCGAATTTCGAAAATTTCCTTCGACAGTGGTTAAATCGGACGAATTCTGATGAAATTTTATTAGACATTTATGATGGTTAAATTTGGAAGAGTTTCAAAGAAACAAATGACGAAAATTCGCTGAATTTCTTCCAAAATGAGATAGCGGATTCACATCTTGGTTTAATGATAAATCTTGACTGGTTTCAACCTTACGATGGTACTATTCATAGTACTTGAGTAATTTATGCCGCAATTTGTAATCTGCCCAGATATATCCGATTTAAGCGCGAAAATCTACTAATTCTTGGATTATTGCCGGGTCCAAATGAAGTTAGCCTACATAAAATAAATCATTATTTGACACCAATTGTGGACGAATTGGAATCACTTTGGAATGGAATCATTCTAAATAAAACAGATAATTGTCCGAATGGAAAGAAAATCTGGGCAGCTTTAATATTAGTTTCTTGTGATGTACCTGCTGCTAGAAAAATTTGTGGTCACATTTCGGCATTAGTATCTTGTCATCGATGCGAAAAACAAGCAAATTACGAAAATCGGCAACATAATTTCGCTGGGATGGATAATATGGACAATTGGTTTATTGCAAAAGATTCATCCAAACATCTTGAAAATGCTTTAAAATGGAGAGGTTGCAATTCGGATTCTGCTAGAAAGAAATTTACAAAAAATAGTGAAGTAAGATGGTCAGAATTGTTGCGCCTACCTTATTTTGACCCAATTCGATTTATAACAGTTGATCTGATGCATTGTTTATTTTTGGGTATTGCAAAATGGATCGTGAAACAAATTTGGGTAGATATGGGAGTTTTATCATCAAATAATTTAAATAATATTCAAAAAAAAATGAATGAATTTTAAGTTCCCGCCGATTTGGGTCGAATTCCGGGAAAAATCTACTGTGGTGAAGGTTTTTCTAATTTTACTGCTGATCAATGGAAAATTTTTATTTCAATTTATGCTACTGTAGTACTTTGGGAGTATTTAGAAGAAGTAGATAGGAAGATTCTTACATATTTTGTTCGAATTTGTCATCTTTTTGTAAATCGAATTCTAGAAACTAAATCTTTAGATGAAATTCATAAGAAAATAGTAGATGTTGTAACATTAATTGAGAAAAAATATGGAAGAAATGCAATAACACCAAATCTTCACTTGCCACTTCATTTAAGCGCATGTTCGCACGATTTTGGTCCGTTATATGCTTTTTGGTGTTTTTCATTTGAAAGAATGAATGGAATACTTGGTAAATTAATATACTTTGATTATTTTTTGATTATTTTTTGATTATTTTTTGATTATTTTTTGATTATTTTTTGATTATTTTTTGATTATTTTTTGATTATTTTTTGATTATTTTTTGATTATTATTTTTTGATTATTATTTTTTGATTATTATTTTCTGATTTTTTTCTGATTATTTTTTTCTGATTTTTTGTTTATTAGGTTCGCTACCCAATAGTCATCGGCAAATCGAACCAGAGATAATGCGTCAATTAATCAATGACAATAGAATAAATGAGATGATATATACTGAAAATAATTCAAAAGGTCTAGAAATTCTTAATACTCGTCAATTCGTCGGATCTCTTTCAGAAATGAATCAATTTGGTCATGATGAAATAAGAAGATTCTGGATGTATTCGAGAACAATTCAAGAATCAACTATTTCTGGAAAAGAACCATTTCCGGGTGAAATGTTGAAACCATTTTCAGAAAATATTCCACTTTCAGCAGATGGAATTTTAGATCTAATGATTGCTTATTATAATGATACATATGAAAACTTGAAATTTCGGAAGCCATTTGAAACCGATTCTTTAAATTCAATAATAATTCCATTAAAAATAAACAAATATTGTCGCTGCCGAATTGGTTCCGAAATATTTGGTTCGACATTTTCACCTAGACACCAAAAAAGCTCATATATTCTAGCTAAATTTGCATCTGAAGATGATAGTATTGATATTTATCCGGGTCAAATTCAGTTCTTTTTTGTTCATGAAATAAGTACAAATAGAATAAATATAGAAAATTATTATCTGGCATATGTTCGTTGGTACAAAAAAATCAAGAATCGATTCTATTTCGGCATAAATGAAGAACAAATGTGTAATGTCGAATTATGGGATACTGAATTTTATCCTAAAAGCTGAGATTGTATTATTCCAGTCCATCATATTCTTGGACGATTTGTACCGGTTAAGTATAAAATTTCAGATCGTAAAAATGCTAAAGAGTATTTGGCAGTAAATCCAATAAATAGAAAATATAATTTACGCTAAAAATTATCTTTCTTATTTTATTCCGAAATGATTAGAATTATGTAATTTTATTAAAATTTCCATAAATATATAATAAATTAGAAATAAATGATAAATCAGAAATTTTGCATTAAAATCATCTGAATTCAGTAATTTTTCTTCTGAAATGATAAAGATTTTATTAAATTTTCTAAATTTTGGCTAAAATTTATTAACAGTCGAATTTAAGATAAATTTTTGCGAATAGAGTATATTTCCGAAATTGACATTTCGACAGTAAAATAACATTAAAATATTNCAGTCGAAAGTTAACTGAATTTTGATATTGCTGATTTGCCTTATTTCGCTTACAATATTGTGAATGAAATATGCTTATTTTATATATAATTCTTAAATGTCTAATAATCGGCAAGAAACAAGAATTCTTTTAATAAATTCTGAATTTTTGCCGAATTTTATTAATAAGCCGAAATATCATATTTTCGAAATGGATAAGCTGAATTTAGGCAGAATTGTTCCAAAATTTTATATTTCCGAAATGTCCATTTCAACAACAAAACAGCATATCAAAATATTGTACCAAATTTCAGCACGAATTCAGAAATTCCAAATTTTGGTCGAAACTTAACTTAAAGTTGATTTTTAAGTTTCGACCAAAATTTGGAATTTCCGAATTTTGGCTGAAATTTATTAATGGCCGAATTTAGGCTGATTTTTTTTGGCAATCAGCTGAAAGTTGGCCGAATTTTGATATGGCCGATTTGCCTCATTTCGATTAATGAAACCCAATAAATCTATTTTCAATTTTTCTAATTTTTATGAAATAAACATTCTCATTGGGTATGTTGTCAAATGTTANTACCGGTTAAGTATAAAATTTCAGATCGTAAAAATGCTAAAGAGTATTTGGCAGTAAATCCAATAAATAGAAAATATAATTTACGCTAAAAATTATCTTTCTTATTTTATTCCGAAATGATTAGAATTATGTAATTTTATTAAAATTTCCATAAATATATAATAAATTAGAAATAAATGATAAATCAGAAATTTTGCATTAAAATCATCTGAATTCAGTAATTTTTCTTCTGAAATGATAAAGATTTTATTAAATTTTCTAAATTTTGGCTAAAATTTATTAACAGTCGAATTTAAGATAAATTTTTGCGAATAGAGTATATTTCCGAAATTGACATTTCGACAGTAAAATAACATTAAAATATTTTATTAAATTTCAGCATGAATTCGGAAATTCCGAATTTTGGTTAAAACTAAAATCTGAATTTCTGAATTTTGGCTAAAATTTATTAACGGTCGAATTTAAGATAAATTTTTGCGAAAAGAGTATATTTCCGAAATTGACATTTCGATAGTAAAATAGCATTAAAATATTTTATTAAATTTCAGCACGAATTCAGAAATTCTGAATTTTGGTTAAAACTAAAATCTGAATTTCTGAATTTTGGCTAAAATTTATTAATGGTCGAATTTAAGATAAATTTTTGCGAAAAGAGTATATTTCCGAAATTGACATTTTGACAGTAAAATAGCATTAAAATATTTTATTAAATTTCAGCACGAATTCGGAAATTCGTGTTGAAATTATTAAACAGTCGAATTTAAGATAAATTTTTGCGAAAAGAGTATATTTTCGAAATTGACATTTTGGCAGTAAAACAGCATCAAAATATTGTATAAATTTCAGCATGAATTCAGAAATTCCAAATTTTGGTCGAAACTTAAAAATCACTTCTAAATTTTCTGAAATTTCTAAGAGTCGATTTTTTTTTAACAATCAGTCGAAAGTTAACTGAATTTTGATATTGCTGATTTGCCTTATTTCGCTTACAATATTGTGAATGAAATATGCTTATTTTATATATAATTCTTAAATGTCTAATAATCGGCAAGAAACAAGAATTCTTTTAATAAATTCTGAATTTTTGCCGAATTTTATTAATAAGCCGAAATATCATATTTTCGAAATGGATAAGCTGAATTTAGGCAGAATTGTTCCAAAATTTTATATTTCCGAAATGTCCATTTCAACAACAAAACAGCATATCAAAATATTGTACCAAATTTCAGCACGAATTCAGAAATTCCAAATTTTGGTCGAAACTTAACTTAAAGTTGATTTTTAAGGTTCGACCAAAATTTGGAATTTCCGAATTTTGGCTGAAATTTATTAATGGCCGAATTTAGGCTGATTTTTTTTGGCAATCAGCTGAAAGTTGGCCGAATTTTGATATGGCCGATTTGCCTCATTTCGATTAATGAAACCCAATAAATCTATTTTCAATTTTTCTAATTTTTATGAAATAAACATTCTCATTGGGTATGTTGTCAAATGTTATATTAATAAAGTTACATTAGTTAGAGATCTGGTAATAATTCTGGGATATCACTCTTATTAAATAGTTAACACTGGTCGAATAGAAAAAAATAGGACGGTTTTATCATGAATAGGATTCCGATTGATGGCTAAATTTGCTAAGATTTATTACATATAGGCAGTNCAAAATTTTATATTTCCGAAATGTCCATTTCAACAACAAAACAGCATATCAAAATATTGTACCAAATTTCAGCACGAATTCAGAAATTCCAAATTTTGGTCGAAACTTAACTTAAAGTTGATTTTTAAGTTTCGACCAAAATTTGGAATTTCCGAATTTTGGCTGAAATTTATTAATGGCCGAATTTAGGCTGATTTTTTTTGGCAATCAGCTGAAAGTTGGCCGAATTTTGATATGGCCGATTTGCCTCATTTCGATTAATGAAACCCAATAAATCTATTTTCAATTTTTCTAATTTTTATGAAATAAACATTCTCATTGGGTATGTTGTCAAATGTTATATTAATAAAGTTACATTAGTTAGAGATCTGGTAATAATTCTGGGATATCACTCTTATTAAATAGTTAACACTGGTCGAATAGAAAAAAATAGGACGGTTTTATCATGAATAGGATTCCGATTGATGGCTAAATTTGCTAAGATTTATTACATATAGGCAGTCGATTTTTTCCGATTTATAAATAGAAATTTCTGATTTATGAATTTTCACAAATAGGATGTCCGATTTATGCATATTTCCGCTATCAATAGGATTCCGATTTTTATTTATTCGACCAGTGTAATATTTTGATATATTATAATAACAGTTTTATAAGTAGTATCAATTAAATACTATGAAATATTATGTTTATTATTTTTTATTTATTTTTTATACAGTTAATATATATTTAAAAAAGATTAAAATATGAATATATACTTTATATTTATATTGAAAAAAATAATATATTTATAAATTTATAAAATAAATATAATTTTCTTTTAGATTTTATTTTTAATATACTAAAACTTTTAAACAAATTTATATCTTATATAATACATCAGGAATTAAATATAAACATTCTAATGCGTTTAACAAATATCGTTTTATAATATTTTATGAATGCCACCAATATTTATATGTGTATTAAATACACTGTTCTAGTACGTATTATATACGTTTCGTTTATATAGCATATTAAATATACTGTTCTAATACATTTTACGAATGTTTCATTTCTATAGTGTACTAGAATGCACCATTCTAGTACATTTTATTTTTATAGCATACTAAAACATATCGTTCTAATACGTTTTATAAATGTTTTATTCTTATAGCATACTAAAATGCATTATATAATAATTTTCAATAAGAAGTGAATCTTTGTTTTTTTAAATAGTTTTAAATTTATCAATAATATTAATTACACTATTTTTTATAATAGATAAATTGGAATCTTTTTTTAAATTATAATTTCATTATAAATTGATGAATCTATAATTTTACAATTATTCTTATTTTTAAAGTGAAATTTTAATAGTTTTATTAATTTAATCAAAATATTTTTTAAATACAAAATAATATTTTTTATTAAAAAATTTTTAACACAATTAATAATTTTTTCAGAATATTCAATGTTTGAAACAAAATTTAAATTTATTAGATTAATTAACTATTGTACCTATAAATCTTTCAACATCTTCTATAATAATAAATTTTTTTCATCATAGATTGATAAATTTATAATTTTACTATTATTTCTATTTTTGAAATAGAATTCTAATAGTTTTATTAATTTAATTAAAATATTTTTTGAATATAAGATAATATTTTTTATTAAAAAATTTTTAATACAATTAATGGCTCTTTTAGAATATTCAATGTTTGAAACAAAAAATTTAAATTTATTAGATTAATTAACTATTATATTTATAAATTTCTCAATATCTTTTATAGTAATAATAATTTTACTTTGTTTAAATGACATTTAAAATTATTAAAGTTATTATGAAGGTCAATATTCTTGTCACTTATATTAATTTAATTTTTATCAACATAAAATTGTTTTATTAAAATAACTTAAGACAAAAAATATGTAGACACATAGTACTAAGTACATATATTTATACTAAAAAATATATAAATAAAATTAACTTTATTTTATTTTTTCTTATATATGTCATTTTTTGTTTTTAAGTTTATTGTATACTATTATTTTATCTTTCAATAATCTTATAATTATGTCAATTATTTATTGTATATTATTTCACAAATTTTCTTGACTCTCTTAAGTATTTTTTGTGAAGTTTATTTGATATTCTATTTTACTTATACAATATAGTCTATCTGATATAAACATAATGAAATATCAATCTACTCTAATAAAAACAATATCATAAAAATAATCTTATTTATTATTATTAAATGTTTAATTTATAATTTATTTTTTGTTTGTATGAAAGAAGTTTTCAAATTATTTTATATTCTGAAAATATAAATAAAATTGGTAAATTAATAATTATACTTATATCAATAAAACAAACTTATTTGAAGATATTTTACATTGGTCAAATGAAAAAAATAGGACAGTTTTATCATAAATAGGATTATAATTAATAATTAAATTTATTAAGATTTATTAAGTATAGGCAATCGATTTTTTCTAATTTATGAATAGGAATTTCCGATTTAGTAATACCTGTTGTAATTTAAAAAAAGTGTCACAATTAATTGTAATATATGGCATAATTCATTTTTCCTTATGGTGTAATTAGTTGTAATCGGTTACAACCCTCACAAATAATTACAACAAGTATTTTTATTCTGATTTATAAATTTTTACAAATAGAATATCTAATTTATACATATTTATATTATCACTAGGATTTTAATTTTTGTTTATTTGACTAGTGTTATTTTTATATTTTGTAGTTTTTCTTCAGTGATGCATAGGAGATTTATTATTCTACTTATTATATAATTTACTTATCTAGACACTTCTTTATCAAAAATATTCTTCTGATATTTAATATTTATTTTTTTATTGATTTATTTTTTGCAAAGGTAATTGATACATGCAATATAGATTCAATAAAAGTATATTGTATTATTTTATTAGTATTTTTTATTAATTTTATTTGTACAAGTTATAATGTAATTTTTGATATATATTGTTTAAGAATTTCATATTATTATTAATTTAACTTTGGAGAAAAAATATATATTATATTCAATAATTTGTAATATATAGAAATTATAAATCAAAAAAAATACAATCATCTTATTTGTATGTATTTTATTACAAAAGGAAAAAAATTTTCTCAAATAATCTAATTTATATCATATATATAAAATTTGTTATACAAATAATTATATAATATACAGATAAAATCCAGTTATACTAATTTACTATAATATAATGATAATTTTTTTAAATATATATTATAATTATACTTGCATGCTAAATTATTTTGAGGTCTCGAAATTGCAATTTTGGAAAAAAGTCGAAATAGTTTTTTATAGAAGACAAAATTATTTTACTTAAAACCTGAAATTTTTTGACTATTCAAATAAATTCTTTGATTAAAGATACATATAACTAGGTACTTTTTTTATTTTCATATATAGAATAGATTCTGCATAAATCTCAAAAAGACGAAATACCTCAAAAATCCAAAATCAATTTTGAAAATATGTATAATTACAATATAATTTTATTGCTAATAATTAAAATTTGATATCTATTTCAAAACAATAATTATTAAAAAAAACTTTTAATATAATTAAATATCATTTATTATTTTAGTCTTTTACTCAAAATTCTCTTTATTAAAAGTTAATAATAGATAAAATATATATAAAAAAATTTATTTATTAAAATTTATTTAATATATAAAAGTAATTTATTATTTTAACACAAATAAAATACTTTCAAATATTTATATTTTTATTTTTTCAATATCTCTTAATATACTGAATATTCTATTCTTATAGTAATTTGTCCAAAATTTTATTAATTTCATTTTTTGAAAATATTTTTTTACTTTGTAATCTAGGTGAAAAAGATGATTTAGTTTCAAGGCTAATGTTAGAAAGAAATGTAAAACTGCTTGTCTCAAAGAATCTTATTTACAGGAAATTCGATAAGTTGAGGCTTTGCATTAATTAAAATCTGAAATATTAGACACTTATCGAATACCTATCTCCTTCAGATAAGTTCCAATAAGTTCCTAATATCTACTAATATTACACCTATCGGATACTTAATAAGTGTAATAGTTGTGCCTAATATCATATACTTATTACAGACTTATCGGTTATATTTTTTACACATATCAGACACTTAGTTTTTAGTTATTTTTTAAAATCAATCGGATACCTGATTTTTTTTAAATACTATCGAGGATCTATTGTATACATGTCGTCAAAACTAATTTGGTCTTGACTCAACTCTTAAAATTTTAATTTTTAATTGCGTCTGACTCAACTAATTGCGTCAATCACTAATAAAAATCAAAATTTGCCTTGACTCAACTCCAATTTTTCTTGATTTTAATTGCGTCTGACTCAATTCAATAGTTTTGACGACATGTATAATCTATTGGTTAACTTTCAGTTGTTAATAGGTACCTAATATTTTATTTATATTATGTCTATCGGGTGCTCAATAATATAACTTTCATACTAAAATTCAATTATTTATTAGATAAAATTATAAAAAATTCAATAGCTTTATTTATTACTGTACAAATTTTTTTTTTTAATATATCATATACCCTAATAACTAATTTTATTGTAAAATTTATTTATTAATATAATTAAAATATATAAAAAAAAATAATAAAAATCAAAAAAAAATTATATAATATCATAATTAGTATTATTATTATTATTATTATTATTATTATTTTTTTTTTGTTTTTTTTATTTTTTTTTATTTTTTTTTATTAGAATCTTTTTTTAAAATTTTTGTTTTCTTTTTTTATTTAATAATAATGATGATAATTTTCTTTTTCTTTTATTATTTATAATTAAATCGTTTCTATTATTATTATCCTTATTGGTATTGTCTTCTTCGTCTCTTTTATTTTCCTTTTTTTTTGTATCAGGATCATAAATTACTATTTTTGATTGATTTCGATTTTTACTTATCAATGCTTTTGTATTTAGAGTCTAGTTCGGGGTCATAGCTGGCAGGTGCCTGTCTTTTCTAATTTTGAATACTACATTTCTAATTTTTTGTCTTTGTTGTTTTTTGCATATACCTTTAACAACAGGATCGATCCTTTCATTAAAAAGTTTTATGAGCTAAAAAAAAAAACACATTAATGATATTTCTGATAAATGTAAAAAAAAAATATATATTATTATTTACTTACAGTATCTGATTGCCACCATTTTTCATATACATAAATTGATGTTATTTTTTCATTATTATTATTATTATCATTATTATTATTATCATTATCATTATTATTATTATTATCATTATTATTATTATTATTATTATTATTATTATTATTATTATTATTATTATTATTATTATTATGGTCTGGTGCAAAAAGATTTGCTCCTCAAAAAAATATTAATAAAAAATTTTTTTATTAAGTAGACTTCTTTTTTTTTTATTTAAATGATATCAATACACATTTGGATATATAATATATAAATTTTAAATAAAAATTATGCATCATCATCAAAATCATTATAGTTATCAATTTCTTTATTAATTAATTGTTGGAATTAAAATATTCCTTGGTATTTTTAAGTGCTTTTCTCCAAAATCCAACTATAACTTGTGAATTAATTTTATTTTTAAATACATTTAAAAGCGTATTTCGAATAGATAAAAGATTTGTATGTGGACCTGAACATGAAACTTCATCCTTTACAACTGCCTAAATACCTTCAATTAGTTGAAGTTCACAGTGATAAGGGGGGGTAAAAAAACTTGATAATTGTATTGTTTTGCCATTTCAACACAAGAAAATAGCACTTTTTTTTTGTTTATTTGAACTAATTTTAAAAGTTCCAGTTTTCATAGCTCACTAGAAAAAGCATAAAAGTTCTGCAATATTTTCATCAGGTTGAAATTTAGGTCACTCAAGAATTTTTTATGGTGTAAATATATCATTATTACACCTTTTCCAGTCTGATACTACACCTCCAACTGTTTTCTCAGCAACATCCAATACTTCAGCAACTTGTTTGCGTAATGTAAGTTTTTGATGATCATTTTCTATAGAATTAGCCTGGAAAAGTAGTTATAAATATTAATTATCATTAGTTTTTCATTCTTCGTAAGTGGTGCACCACTTCGTTTTAAAGGAGAAGGAAGCATAGTTAAGCAAAAAAATTTTTGGCAACGAATATCCTTAGTTATGTTGTACAAATCGTGTGAATTTCAAGCTGTCATGCTTGTTGCACAAAATTTTTTACTTAGTGTAAATCGTATCTTTTTTTAGCGAGGAGCAAATCTTTTTGCACCGGACTATACATGTTTCCAAAATTGATTTTGGATTTTTGAGGTATTTCGACTTTTTGAGATTTATGCAGAATCCATTCTATATATGGAAGTAAAAAAAGTACTCAGTTATGTGTATCTTCAATCAAAGAATAAATCTGAGTGGTCAAAAAATTTCAGGTTTTAAGTAAAATAATTTCGTCTTCTATGAAAAACTATTTTGACTTTTTTCCCCAAAATTGTAATTTCGGGACCCCAAAATAATTTTGCGTGCAAATATACACTGGACCATATTATTATTATTATTATTATTATTATTATA
>PQFF01000189.1:283388-323522 GCA_003547095.1 Diversispora epigaea | reverse complement strand
AAATATTGCGAAAATATTGCGAAATATTGCGAAATATTGCGAAAATTTTTTACGGAAATTTCCGAAGGTGTTGGAAATTTGCGGAAATTTACGAAGTGAAAATTTGCGCAAGTTTTCGCTTATTAAAATTTCCTGATGGGATACTATGCGTAGTATAAATAATTTTTTAAAAAAAATATATATATATTATAGATATTATAGGTACTATATTCCTACAAAGTAAAAATATTAACATGGTTAAACGTACACGTATGCGATCTGATGCAGTTCCATTATCATCAAAAGATTATAAATTTATTATGCAATATCGTGATGTAAAACCTAAAACTGAGGTTTTAAAAGAATTAAGAAAAAAATATCCTATGACGAATGATCGTTTTTATAGAATTTGGAGAGGGCAAGAAGTTGGTATGGTAGAATGGTACCAGCCTGTATCAGATGAGTTGAAGACTCGAAGCTCAGCTTCTTCAGTAGCACCCCAAAATCAGGATTTATTTATACCTGAATCGCACTTACCAGATATTGACCAAGCTAGTATGGTTGAAAATTCTAATGGTCAGACTTCAGCGTTTGAAACGTATCAAATTAACAAAGATATTTCATGTGTCAGAGACGCCGCACCCTGTGCGTTGCAAAGCAATGGTTCTTCGAGCCTACATCTAGATTCTAATGCTACTTCTGATAAACGGGTTAAAAATAGAAAACTGAGATCTAAATCTGTTCAAATTTCTGACTTACTTAATAGTAAAGCTAGTGCCAGTGGCAGAGTCATGAGTTTCCAACTCAAGCCACATGTTATCAATGGGGTTGACGCGGTGATACTACCTTTTGGGAGAGCAATAGTATTTTAATAAGAAAAAGTACTATGGTTTAGCTGGTAGTGATCAAGGGTAAGTGAGATAATGTGGATAGATTTAAAATATTACAGGAAAAGAGAAAAAATAAGGGTAAGTATTAAGTTTTCAAGGGGAATTGCAAGATCACAAGATTTTGCAAGGGTTTGTAGATAATCTGATTAAATTATGTAATCTCAAAATTAACAGTTACACAAAAGATTAGGCGGGAAAAATGGATTTGATAATTAATTTTTATAGAAATTATTAATTTTATATATTTTTAGGAGTGGGATTACAATCAAATATTTTATTTTATTAGAAAGACAGTTGTTTTATTTAGAAAATAATAGATAGATTCATTTAAGATCAAAATGAAATATGTATAGGAATTAAAATCCTTTTCTTTATTTAATAAAATTATCTTATAATTTTAATAAAAGGGTATAAGAATTATCTAATGATTGTAATATTTCTATTATTTCTAATGGCTATTAATAATTATTTCGAGTGTTTCTCAATAGTTTCTTACTTTGGACCTCTTGAACCATCAACAAAATTAAGATCCTTTTATACCTTTTCTAATTATCTACTACATTTATATAAAAAATCTATTAATTAATATAAAAATTAATACATGAAGAAACTTGATTATAATCTATCTATTGCTACAGAGCCACTAAAATTTAATAAAAGTATTCAAGATAGCATGCCATTGATAGTAGTTGTCGTCTAGAACAAGTGGTTGTTGTCTAAAACAAATGATTGTTCTCTAGGACAAGTGGTTGTTGTTCTCTAGAACAAGTGGACGCGGAAATCACGTGATCGACACAGCCATTAATTGATTCGTCAATCATCATCGCATGTGACACGTAACGATCGTATCGCGAAAATTAATAAGATAATAAGAAAGTGAAAGAAAAGCAATAAAGAAAATAAGAAATAAGAAATATAAGGATGAAAATAAGAGTAAGGTTGATGATAAATAATAAATAAATAAATAAAAAGAATAAAGTTAACAATAAATAATAGATAAATAAATAAATAATAAATAAAAGAAAGAATAATAATAATAAAATAAAGATAATATATATAAAAAAAAAGTAACAGCGGTCAATAAACTGATAAAAAAAGTAGAAGGAAAAGATGACATGTATACTATAATCGAACGTAAAGTCAGAGAAGCAGAAGAAGCCAAACGCGAGTCTGAAAGATTTTTAAATCTCAACTAATCTATCTTCGCCTTTTCTATATCAGTATTGACAACCTTCTCATAAAAGTCTTTAGGCTTATTTCTATGAAGTCGCAATTTTTTATTGAGTTCAATTAATTTAAACCTGGATTCAAGTACTTCATATAGCGATTTTTCCAGTTCCTCATAGCTCATGTGTTTTTTTTTAAGTCAAATTGGCAGAATCTAAGCTAAAACCCGCAGGAGCACACCACTCGTTGAATGGTACATTGTCATCCTCATCCTCATCGGTCTCCTGTGAAATTTGATCGGATGTCGAAGACTTATCATCCCGAGTTGTAGTAGTGCAATTTACTTCGAGCTTATTCTTAACCTTGATCATAGTTACAGGGATGATGTGATCTTTTTCATTAAAAGGAATTTTTAACTCATCTTTGTCTCAATCCATAGCACATTTGTATTTTTTAAGGTGTGGATTTGGAAATAATAATATTGGTTTAGGAGTTCTCACAACTATATAATCTTCACGTATGGTAAAACCTGGAGGAAATGTTATTGGTAAATTACGGGTAATGCCAATAGATTCTGTTGGAACTGTGGCAGCCCCACTGAGATCATATATTTCTGACTTATCAATTGGCCATTTTACACGTTTAACAATATCTTCTGATATAATTGCGGGTTCGGCTCCACTATCAATTACCATTGCTGGGATTTTTAAACGTTTGATTTTAACCGGTATAGTTGCAATACTTGTATTGGGTTCTTCCTTTTTTACAAAATCAATCTCGATAGGATCATCCAACGTCTTCTCTTCCTCATCTGAATCAGGTATTTCTTGAACTGGTTCTCTAAAATTTGTGAAATCAGATTTTTTGGTAGATGAATGCGTATGACTCAAAGAGTCGCCTTTAAAGGGTCTGGATGAGTTCTCGATCTTGGCTTTAAGCTTCTCTATTCAATCTATAGATGCGATACCGTCAAGCATATCTAATACAGCCCTCTGAAGAGACTTATCAGCAGAGCTGGCATGGCCAATAACAGTCGATTTATTTCGGAACTTACCAGAAGTGAAAGTATCTTTCTGTTTCGTTTTGCAGGGTTTAGATTTCTTCTTAGTCTTGGATTCCTTAGGTTTTACTTTTTTTTTGCTTTAGCGGCGTTGTCACCTGCCTTTTGGTAAAGACATAATTCTAAGGGTGACTTAACGGTTCTTTTAGGAGTTTATAGTCCTTCCCCGATAGGTACAAGACTGTTGATTAGAAGGCACCACTGATTCAGTTATTTTAGAAAGGGAATCAGACCTTTCGTTGATTATTTATCGGTTATTTCATGATTTTATATCCAAGTATCCTTTATTTATCATTCGATTATTTCTCTCCAAATATTAGTTCATTAATTCATCATGTTGTCCTTAGATTCCTTTATTCACAAGATTTCCATCCAGTATCCTGACTTCTCTTCAATACTTCATTATCGTTATTAATTCAGGGTTTATCATCTTTAAGATAATAATATTTTCCATTTACATTCGACGTAATGTTTCGACTTCTCCTTTATTTCCATGATATTATCCAAGAGTTCCAGGTTATATTATGATTATTAACTCAAGAATTATAATGTTATACAATTAAGCAATCAAGCAATAAATCCCATAACATCAATAATCTTTTCGTTAATTAATTATAATATTAGATTATTTATTCCAAGATTCCAGGGTTCATTTAATAAAGTAATTTATTAAATAAATATTTTCAACATTTTATTTACAGGTTAATTTTTACAAGTTATTTCTTGGAGTTTTAATTGATAAAATTTTTATTATAAGATAATTTTCATTTCTTACAAAATTCTACAACCAAAAGCTATTCAAAAACTGTAGGAATCAAGTCGAATAGATCCTCTTTTTATAAGCAAACACATTACTGTGCCATTACTGTGCCTTACTGTGCACGAATACTATTGGCTAATATATCTACCATATAACTTACTAAATATAGAATATATGTTATACTAATAATTAATACTAATGAATACTATGTAATAATAATTAATACTAAGTAATACTAATTAATGATAAATGTTAATAATAATATTTGTGTAACCATATCACGTGAACATGTGACTTGTGTTACTATAACTTGTGTGACTAAAACTATTTGACTTGTTAAAATACATGTTAATAAATACTGTTAATTGTTATTAATTATTGTTAAATATTACTAATTATTAAATAAGACTATTATATTGATATTAATATTTCCGTTAATATATAATAATTTCTATTAGAATACAGGGTTAATTAATATTATGGTCATGTGTTTTAGTATATTTTGACCATGGTAATTCTCTCCGGTAACAGCGTTGACAGCATTGATAATTTTCACGACGTTATCCTCGGTAAAGTTATTCTCAGAATCAGATTCGGAGGAGGTATTCTCAGCATTAGACCCTGTCTCAGAATCAGATCCAGAATCGCTACCGGAAGAATTGTTAGTATCTGAACCTGAATTTAGGATAACTTTATTAACATTATCTTTCTTCTTAGACCTGCTCTTTTTTTTATTTTTCGGGCATTTAAAAGAATTTGATCGATGTCCAGTTCTATCACACTTCGAGCACCTGTGTTTGGATGATTTCTTTACAGTTTTATTGACCTGTTTAGCTATATGCAATTTTAATTGCTTTTGTATAAGATTGGCTAGTTCCTCATCAGAGTCAACTCTCTTTATCTATACATGTCGTCAAAACTAATTTGACCTTGACTTAACTCTTAAAATTTTAATTTTTAATTGCGTCTGACTCAACTAATTGCGTCAATCATTAGTAAAAATCAAAATTTGCCTTGACTCAACTTCAATTTTTCTCAATTTTAATTGCGTCTAACTCAATTCAATAGTTTTGACGACATGTATATCTTTATCTGTAGTTTTGGAGGTAATTCGGGCTTGGGGATAAGAACGAATTCTGAAACTTCTCCATTAATCCATTGTATAAATCTACACATGTTTGTATCCAGTAAAGTCTGATACGTCCCAGCGGGGTGTGGTCTATATTGAGGGGCTGACTGTATAATTTGCTGAGGTTGTTGAACCGGTGTTTGTTGAGATTGAGAGGATGTCATTACAGATTTTATAAAGCTTTCTATTTCATCTTTACTCATGCCTATGCTACTAGCCATATAAGAATCTTTTGTACTGGCTTTAGATCGTGATCGAGAAGTGACGGGGTGCGAATCGGAGTTATACTTGCCTAACATTAATTCAGCCTTTTGCCTTTCAATTTCTTCTAATTTTGGGAATAAAGCGGAAATTAAATTTTCGAGGCCAATATGTTGTACTTCTAACTTATTATCAGGAGAAAGCCCCTGGAAGAATTGTTGCCTGATCATTTCTTCTTGATTTGCTTCTGGAAGAGCTGGGTAGGCGAGCTTAACCATTCTTTTTAAATTTGCATAAAACCGACCTACAGGTTGATTACCTTGAGTAATATTATGAAATACTACTTTCGATTTTTCAGCAGTTATTGTAGGATAATTAGTTCTAAGCCAGTATAGTATTTGTCCAATACGAATACCAACAGCTATAGTATTACCTCCTGCATTAACATTGGGGGCATTGGGTGTTAAATCTGTTGGTCGTCCTCCAGATATTAGCCAGTCTTCATCAAAAACGGTATGTGCTGGTACTAATAGTGTAGCAATCGCATTATTGTTAGCTGGTACAGTATTTCTTATATGAAGAGCTCCGCCTCTAAATTAATTAGCATTAATATTATACAATGCATTATTGTTAACCAATCCATTAATAGTGTTAAGATCAGCCAAGTTGGTATTGTCACTAATGTTCTGCAATTCCCAGTTTTTATTTTTGAGATTAGTCTCATACCAATCTTTCGCATCATCTCTCAAACAAGTTTCAAAAAGACCATGAATTCTTACTCTGGTTCGAGCGTCTGCAAGCGGATCGAGTCCAGATGCTTCACAATATTGTCTAAAATCACTAATCCATTCCTCAGGGTCTTCCTCAGCTCCTCCGTGAAATGGTTTTGGTGCATATCCTGCCATTCTTATATGTTGATTGTTTATAGGTGGATTATTTTGGAGCGTAAAAATTTGCTGATTCAAATTCAAAATTAATTGTCGTGAATTACACTTTCTATTTTTCCACTTGATATGACTTGCCTTACGATCCTTGAATTTATTATAATATCTATCAAAGAGTTGATCTCGATTATATTCTAATAATCCTTTATCGGCCTGGCATTGTTGTAATTGTTGTCCTTGCAAACAATACTCGTATCTATAATGCCGTGCTCTATTATTCGCCTCCTGCCATAATGCATACCTCCTATTTGTAAGAATTAAGCGTCTAACTCGCAGAGCAATTATTTGCAAACCAGCTCTCCTTTTAACTCTGCATTTTCATCTTTTCAATCTAATTGATCGGCACCTTCATGGGTCATATTCTCGTGGATCTCCCTAAGAGTTTCTTCTTGTTGAAAGCACTCCGTTCTGTATCGATCTCTTTCATTAAGAACTGTATTATAGCGACCCTGCAATTGATTAGCCCTTTGGTACCAATTTCAAGCTTCATTACCCAGTTCGTCTATCCGATCCCTCTGCTTATTTATAATCGTTTGGAGGCACCCTACTTCTGTCTCATAATCTGGAACCAGCCCTTCTCAGAGTTGTCTATTTTCATATTCATATGCATGACACTTGTTTTGTATCTGAGTAAGTTTTAACTCGATTTGAGCTTGTAAATTATTAATTTCGTCATTTAATAGATCATTCTCACCTCTAACGGAATCAAATAAGACCCTAATATTAACTTTTGTCTCATCTATTAATGTAAAGACATTGACTGATATACTTGGGGTGGTTAATAACATCCCTTCTCGAAGTTTATATATTCTATGTTGAAGGGAAGATATTTCACTGCTCATATCTTATAACTGGAGTTCAAGAGCAGATATATTTTTATCATTGGACTGAGCATCCGTCTCTGCTTTCCGGAGTCTTATTTTGAGATCGTTTATCTGTATTTGGAGAATATCGATCTTGTCATCCCTTGTAGTTATCTCTTTCTCCAGGTAAGTAATGTAATCTTCATTTTTCTGGATCTGTATACGTAATTTCTTAATTGTCGCAACAAGATTATCCATTGGAATGTAGTATATATACACCAATCACATTGTTTACCAAGAAAGTGCTAAAATTTTTCGTTATAGTAAAATACATCAAAATAAGTTAAGCACAAATTTTAATCGATTCTAATGAGGAATTGGCCTTAGTTTGCCGATTACTTTTTTATCATCCTATAGGATATCATGCCAACCCTCAAAAATTATATAAAGATCTCAAGAAGGAAGGATATCAATTCCCATTCAAAAAAGTGCGTGACTGGCTTATAAATCAGAATGAATGGCAAAAGTATGCTCCGTCACCAAAAAATATTTCACGAGTTAGTTATGGTAAAATTTCACGTCCGAACTGTGTACATCAGGCCGATTTATTATTCCTTACTCATGATCATTACAAAGGAAAAAAATAAAAAGCGGTATTGCAAATTATAGATATTAGTAGCCAATATAAGGCCTCAGTTCCTCTCACATCAAAGAAAAGCTCTGAAGTTACTAAAGCATTCAAGAAAATTTATAATGGTTCATCAAATCCATTAACCTGGCCTAAATTGCTAACCATTGATGGTGGTAAAGAATTCATGGGCGAAACTTCAAAAATAATGCAGGAACATAATGTAACAATTCGAGTAATTGATGCGTATTCTCATCAGGGGCTCGCTCTCGTTGAAAGATCATCAGGAAATTTTTTATGTCGGAGGTTATTGTAATAATTTCGTTTTCGAAGGTTATTGAAGGTTATCGGACCAATAACCTTCGCAAATATTACGTTTATTATGATAAAGTGAAGGTTATTGAAGGTTATCGATATCAATAACCTCCGGAGTATTACGTTTTATTAATAAAAATGAAGGTTTTCGGTACCAATAACCTTCGTAAATATTACGTTTATGTTGGAGGTATTCAAAAGTTATCAGAGTGAAGGACTTCAAAGGCTTACGTTTAAAAAAATTTACTGATGATTTAATAAAACTCTAGCAGAGATGTTTTACAAGATTCAATATGCTGTTCAAAGTATAACTTCAAACCCTAAATTAATAAGAGAGTGGGTTAAGTATTTACCAGAAGTTATCGATTACCTAAATAATTATCCGACGCGTCTTATTCNATTATTCCTTACTCATGATCATTACAAAGGAAAAAAATAAAAAGCGGTATTGCAAATTATAGATATTAGTAGCCAATATAAGGCCTCAGTTCCTCTCACATCAAAGAAAAGCTCTGAAGTTACTAAAGCATTCAAGAAAATTTATAATGGTTCATCAAATCCATTAACCTGGCCTAAATTGCTAACCATTGATGGTGGTAAAGAATTCATGGGCGAAACTTCAAAAATAATGCAGGAACATAATGTAACAATTCGAGTAATTGATGCGTATTCTCATCAGGGGCTCGCTCTCGTTGAAAGATCATCAGGAAATTTTTTATGTCGGAGGTTATTGTAATAATTTCGTTTTCGAAGGTTATTGAAGGTTATCGGACCAATAACCTTCGCAAATATTACGTTTATTATGATAAAGTGAAGGTTATTGAAGGTTATCGATATCAATAACCTCCGGAGTATTACGTTTTATTAATAAAAATGAAGGTTTTCGGTACCAATAACCTTCGTAAATATTACGTTTATGTTGGAGGTATTCAAAAGTTATCAGAGTGAAGGACTTCAAAGGCTTACGTTTAAAAAAATTTACTGATGATTTAATAAAACTCTAGCAGAGATGTTTTACAAGATTCAATATGCTGTTCAAAGTATAACTTCAAACCCTAAATTAATAAGAGAGTGGGTTAAGTATTTACCAGAAGTTATCGATTACCTAAATAATTATCCGACGCGTCTTATTCGAGCTCCAGGTTCTTCAAAGTGAGGTTTAGCTCCTAAGGAGGCCATCAAGTTAGAAAAGGTAAAATCTAGACCATCTACAAAATATAAACGTCCTGTTGGGAAATATGAAGAGAATAAGTTGAAAAAGGGTAATACAATCTGTTATTTGTTAGCCTATGGGGAGTGGGAAGGGTCTCCTGGCTTAGAGCAAAAAAAAAGCCACCAATCCAGTATGGAGTCCAAGCATTCATAAAATCCACAAAATCGTGATAACGAAGAACAAACCAGTTTTATATTATCTCGGAGATGATGATGATGAATATGCCCCAAAGCGTGGATTTGTGAGAGAGGAGCTTTTACGCGTAGATATTAATACGCTTTAGTATCCGCCCCAGAGTATATTGAAAGAAAATGCTCGTTCCAGGTCTGTTAATTTCGTTCGTATTATTAATAAAACAACAATATGCCAGGAAGCGTGATGGACATTGTATTATGGAAACTGGCCAAATAAATGATTTTGATGTATATCTCTGGTTATGTAAAAACGGACTCCATTAATAGGAAGCACCTTATAAGATTCAGAAGGATAAATTCAAATGGTGTCCAATTTGCTTCCATCATACCGATGAGCGAAGATGTAGATATATTTTCGAAGATCTGTTAGGTAAGAAATTTCCATCTTGTAAACCATCATTTTTGAATGGGATGCAATTAGACGGCTATAACGAAGAATTAAAACTGGCATGGAAATTCCAGAGATCTCAACATTTTTCTGAGAATCCGATGTTCCATAAGCGAGGTAAGATAGACTTGGAACAGCAAAAAATCAGAGATCAAAAAAAGCGGGATATATGCAAAGAGCAAGGCATAGATCTTATTGAAATACCGCATGACTGTGATTTATTTCCGTACATAAAAAGCAAATTACAAGAGAGAGATTATTTATCGCATAAAAAATAAACTCATAAAATAAGTATTAATGACATATAATAAACTCCATCCATTATATCTTCCTGAAATTTTAACCAAAATTTTCTCATACCTTGTCACATATAAGACATTATACCCGACCTTATTCGTTAACCGGCTGTGGTATTTTTGTTCTGTTCCTATATTATGGAAAAGAGTTGAATTTGCTGGCGGTTTAAAAAATCGAGTGAGTATGTATATATAACAATAAAGATTATTATTTTTCAGGTATAATAATTAGTGTCTTAGCGTAATCGAGATGAAAGTAGAAAAACTTAAACCGATTGAGGCCTTCGAACTCAATATAGACGAATATAAGTCTCTGGAGAAATATAACTCGAAAAACTCATGCCCTCAATGGCCCTTTACAATCTTATTCGCAGAACGGACCAATACAAGAAAATCTACTGAAGTTGTTTACCTTTTGATCAGAAATAAATTATATAGAATGTTTAATGGTAAAAAAGGGGCACTAGATATATTAAGTGTGATGATGTTGTGCTTATTGGCCATTATCTCAAAGAGCCGAAATATATGTTCCTTAAATCGACATTTCAGATAATCGTAAATAGTCCTGAACTATATCGTGAAGATATTACATTTCGGGCTATAAAACCAGATAAAATCCCAAATCCAGATCCATTCTCACCAGAAAGAGGTACAGTGGTTATATTCGAGGATGTATGTACCGAACCAAAGAAAATTCAAGAAAAGATTATACCTTATTTTGCCAGGGGACGCCATTCCAACGTTTATTCGATATACATATCACAAAGCTATTTTGACTGTCCAATACTAATAAGAAAAAATTTAAAATATATTGTACTCTTCAATGGGAGTTGTTCTTCAGAAGAGCTAAGCAGAATACTCCGTTTATACGTTAATGATTGGCGCAGTATCTATAAAATTGTTAATAAGCATTTATGTAAACAAAAGTTTATTGTCTTCGATTTAAGTGTAGCTCCTGAACATCTACATAGAATAAGACTCGGTTGGGATCAAATTCTGACATTAGATGAATAAAGCGCGATATCAACTACTCACTACTTATTAATGGAAAGAGATGCAAGTAATTTTTCCGCTTTATACAATTGTATTTTTTGTCGTGTCAAATTCTATAGAATCCTGAAAAGTTTGTAGCTTAAAACAAAAAAAATGTGAAATCTGTTATATGTATATTAATTATCAAAAGCAGTCACGAAGTGCCTATATATTAAATGATAATTTGACCAGGACTTTTGAATTCTTTATTTATTGTTAAACTATGATTTGATCTAATACATGCTGTACGTTTAGAATTACATAAATTTAACAAAAAAATGTTACCAGCTTTCCTTTAGGAAAGATAACGAAATAAATAAATATATATGAATAAGTTACAGTATACATTAGCGTGAGCAAGTCTTCGGCTAATAAATAAATAAATTAATTATGTATTATACTTCAAGTTCTAAAAGTCGCTTTTGAAACCGATATCTCAATTGTCATTTTTTAGAATCTAACCAATCATACAGAATAATGTATTCTTTATATGTTCCAATTTCATATTCAGCAACAAAAGGATACCTATTATATTTTTTTATATACTCAGCATATTCATTATTAAGACGCATTTTAATTCGATTTATAGATGTGAGATTTTTCACTTTACGAGGGGTTAGACCTAGAAATTTCTCATCATCTATAGTATTATCATTTGGTAAACTTAACCAAACAAGTTTGGCATTTGATGGTACTCTTTCCCTAAATCGTCTCCAAGCATTTTGAATAATTCTTGCGTATCCATCCTGAGATTTAGGTTTATTATACTCCTGATCCCAATGTTTCTGCATCAAGTCTTCTGGCTCGATAATTTCGACATATCTACTTCTAGCATAATGAAATTTCTTTGTTGGTTTTACATTATCAATATGAATAAGCTTCATACAATCTAGACATATCGCCACATTGGCCTTATAAATTCTAGATCTGTAGTAATCATGATCTACGAATTTACCCTTACCGAATCCTAGAAATAGAGCATGTACATGATAAACACTTCTTTTTCCCTTAGAGACCAGCTCTTATAAAGGAACTCTGATCCGAATAGCCCATTGCTTCAACGTTTCGTGAGGTCGAATAACTGATAATGTATCATATCGTTTTCAGTCTCATAAAGATCATCAAAGTATCGTTGATAATCATTAATACCACAATAATTGTAAATATACGAGACAACATACTTCATATCATATCCTGGTCTATTATTAATGAGTTTCTGCGATTTAGCTTTTTTGTCAATAATAATAGAAATATTAAGACCTGACATATTTGGTTATTTATGATATATAGTGTTTAATGATTATAGACCTATTGGATTTTGGATTCGATATAGATACTTAAAACCAGATTCATTTTTAATGCGATTGAGTTGCGAGATTTATAACATAAATAGATGTCGATAATGAACCATTTTTACTAATAACATGTGCAATTATGGTTGGCAATAACTTGTGTAACTTGACGTTTCCGCTAAAATAATTAACCTATCATATGATATGTGTGGTCATAGAATGAATTCGAATATCATAGAATCTACATGCATCATCTGGTCATGGGATACACCAATTACCAAATTTAATTAGTGCCCCTTACATCTGCATATTTGTGTGAAAAACATCTCAAAAACGGATATATAACATCATTTTTATACTTTTATTAGCTTTACTGCTCCACTATTTATATTTATCGCAAAACTAAAGCACTATGTTGTACTTTTTACATATAGGGATATCAATAACCTGGTCTGATTAATCGACTCAAGATATATACACACTCTTTGTTCTTGTGCATACGCTACCTTTTTTCCTAATCTATTCTTCGGTGCGATATAAAAGAAATAACAAAAAGCGATAAAAGAAAAGTATAGTGGATTTTTTCCTATATTCAAGTAACTAACCATGGAGCATATACATATTCTTTGTTCTCATGCATGTATCAACTACATAAATCGATATACTAAAAAGGGAATAATGAGAAGTATTAAAATAAGAGTATAGCGGCATTGGTGAAAGATTTATTTGCATCTTTGCTATCCCTATATACTACTATTATTTTTTACATTTTTGTTATTAGCTAACGCATCATTATGTCTACTAATCTATCTACTAAAATTTATAACTTTTTGATTAACACTGAAGAGCATTACATAACCGCCGGATCTGTTATATACCAAGTCATAGAAGATGAACCGTAGATAGAAAAAAATGAGTTAAAAAACGTTATAAAGCAAACTATTTTATTTGCCAATAATAATATTACACGGGGTCTTCACGTTATATGATTCTTCTTGAAATTTTACCAGAGGTATGGCAATAAATTTTAGAAAAAAATATAAAGTTTGTTTGAGTGATGAGTGTGCAGATAGTGATACTATTCTAAGGAATCAAACATAGCAGTTTAAATATCCCATAGTCCGCCTACAGGAAAAAATCCTCGATAGCGTGAGGGGTATACATGTCGTCAAAACTATTGAATTGAGTCAGACGCAATTAAAATTGAGAAAAATTGGAGTTGAGTCAAAGCAAATTTTGATTTTTATTAATGATTGACGCAATTAGTTAAGTCAGACGCAATTAAAAATTGAAATTTTAAGAGTTGAGTCAAGGCTAAATTAGTTTTGACGACATGTATAGTAAGGGGTAATTAAGCTGTAGGTCGACTTATGTTTGTTTTGTGTTGCTATTTATGTATCGCACAAAGTTTTATTTACGCGATGGCCACGCAAAGATGAACTTTGATTATATTCTAACAACGCATGCGTGATTTAAGTTGTATTTTTATATCGATAGGAAACTAATTAATTGTAAATCTGTGTTAGTTTGAAATTTCTTATAAAACAGTATCCAGTTTACGTGCTATTGGGGTGGTAAAAACGAACGAAGAAAAACCCCTTAATTCGAATCAAATAGCAGATAATATATGAAAATTAAAGGAGAAGCTCAATAACAAAACGACATCATTTAATCGGAAATTATTTTCAAGTTTACAGAAAGTAAAAAATTCTGAATTGACGTGGAAAGATCCTTTGGCAAACCAGACGATTCAGGACTAGTGCATCAATTATCAGCAACACTACGATATTTCTTTATGGAACTGGCACGACAAATGACTCCAGCATCTCTTCCCCCAATAATACAAAGAAAGTGTAATGAATTTGTGTCGACCTTTAACGAAAATCGTGTAGTTGAATTGTCACGAAGAATTATACATAATGGGGTCTGGAAAGAATCAGAACATCAACTTGCAGAGGTCACGAATAGAATTTTAGATACTTTGTAAATATAGGATATATTGCAGGATTTTGGTCATACTGACTTTGTTGAAAAATTCACGAAATATTTTTTATTTGTATTAGGCAAGATGCATGGAATAATCCAGCATTTAGTCCTGAATTTGCGGGATTTCAGAGTGAAGGTACTTATGTGAATAATATAGTATTACCTACTATTAGAACAACATTGAAAGATCTTCCTCTAGAAAAATCAACTTTTGTCAGCAGTTCCGAAAAGCAGAGTAGCGCGAGTGCAGATAGGAGAGGCGAAGGACGATCAGGTAGGCGACCAGATATAATGTTTATAATGAAACATGGTGTAAAAAAATATGAACTCTTATATACTGAGTGTTCATGATTGAGTTGCACTCCACANCTGAATTGACGTGGAAAGATCCTTTGGCAAACCAGACGATTCAGGACTAGTGCATCAATTATCAGCAACACTACGATATTTCTTTATGGAACTGGCACGACAAATGACTCCAGCATCTCTTCCCCCAATAATACAAAGAAAGTGTAATGAATTTGTGTCGACCTTTAACGAAAATCGTGTAGTTGAATTGTCACGAAGAATTATACATAATGGGGTCTGGAAAGAATCAGAACATCAACTTGCAGAGGTCACGAATAGAATTTTAGATACTTTGTAAATATAGGATATATTGCAGGATTTTGGTCATACTGACTTTGTTGAAAAATTCACGAAATATTTTTTATTTGTATTAGGCAAGATGCATGGAATAATCCAGCATTTAGTCCTGAATTTGCGGGATTTCAGAGTGAAGGTACTTATGTGAATAATATAGTATTACCTACTATTAGAACAACATTGAAAGATCTTCCTCTAGAAAAATCAACTTTTGTCAGCAGTTCCGAAAAGCAGAGTAGCGCGAGTGCAGATAGGAGAGGCGAAGGACGATCAGGTAGGCGACCAGATATAATGTTTATAATGAAACATGGTGTAAAAAAATATGAACTCTTATATACTGAGTGTTCATGATTGAGTTGCACTCCACAAAAGAAAAAAGATGATGAAGTGAAATTGTGGTGTGAATGTAATGATGGTCTATACTGGGTTCATAAAAGTTGTACACCCAACAGAGACCAATTTGATATTGTTGAAGTGCAAATAGCAGGTAGCACAATACGTTTAAATGTTCTCATTAGAGACTTGGCAGATATTCACCGTTATTATCATATTCGTGATGTGGAAATACCAGTACAGCAATCAAATTCTACCATTGTTACAAAATTTGTTGAAACCTTGTTGATAATGCGGAATATTTTATTGGTTAATATATCTTTACTGTGTAATGCACCACTAACTAGATCAAATAAGATTATGGAAAAAAGTTCAACTATATCTTCGCCTATACGAGAAAATAATTAATTACCATATATTATGCGAATCATGGGCAAGGCCCTATATCATCTTTTATCTTATATTTTTATCCTGTATTTTTATCATATATATATATTTCATTAATAAAGATTTTGGTTAGAGGAACGTACAACGTATCACATGTTATTTTTTTGTGTACCGTATGCTAATTAGTACATGTTGATTGACCATCTATGTTACTCAATCGAATTTACTATATCAGATAAATTTTTCCAGATTTTATTTTTACTACATTAATAAAGCTGGCCCTGGTGGTCGATTTCGCATAATTAATCGTGTTTAGTTTGTATATGTATTTCGTGAATTTATGATATATTAAACAAATCTGTGTCATATAAAAAAAGTTATTATCAATCATGCAATCTGAATTGAATTTATTAGAAGAGAAAGCTAAGAAAGCCATGTTACCCAAGCTTGAGGCTAAGCATACAGAGCTTAAGGTTGAGAAAGCCAAGTTTGAGGCCAAGATAGCTAATCTTAAGGCTGAAAATGCCAAACTTTTAAAACAAGTCATGGAGGAATATGTTGAAAATGAGGCCGATATAGCAGAATTAAAAACTCACTTGCAATATCCAATCCTTTTTGAGCGTATTAAGGCTACAATTCTTAAGCTTGAAACAAGGAATGCAAAAATAAGGCCAATTATAGAGGAATTTGCAAAGAAATCAGAATCTAAGAAAAATCGCAAATTCCAGGCTAAATGCATTCAAATAGCTGAGGAATTTCTAAATGAGGAATCGATAATTGAGTATCGACCCCCCTTTCTGAATGGATTAGAACTTGATGCCTTCTTTCAAAAATACCAAATTGCATTAGAAGTACAAGGGGCTCAACATCGGCTTCATAAAACTAGCTGGTATAAAGATATCAAAAAATTTGAGGATATAGTTAATCGTGATCGGAAAAAAAGATGCATGTGTCAAGAAAATGGAATTTTCTTACTTGAGGTATGGTACGATGAAAAACCAGAAATAGTTATCCCCAAAAGAATACAAAAAATTAAGGATTTTGTTAATAAAGCTTTCGAAATTTTTGATCTATAATTAAACAACTTAATATCTAAATCGTGTCATATATCATTTTTCCGATAATTACGCAAATGTTATGTATCCCAGATTTTATCGTGTAAATCAAATGTTTATTTTTGCGTTATTGAATCTAAAAGATAGCTAAACTAGCAATCGCACCTGCCCTGTAGGATTTTATTCTGTAAAGAATTACTACTGGTAATAGTAATGATGAAGTGCCGAAAAAATGCTTCGAAGGTGATGACTGATACAAAATAAAATTTATGTCGCTATTACATACGAATACAGATAAAAAAATCTATTTATTTGGCACTTCGGTAGAAGGAGTAATATGATCATTCTTCAATTTTTCAGTAGGAGAACGAGGGTATACAAAACATCTGCAGGATGATTTTCATCAATATAGTCAGAAATCATGTCTCTTGGACCCATATTTCATAATCAAATACTTTAATATCAAGAGGTAAATTTCGACATGCTTTTCTTAACCAATCTCTAATGTTTTTTTTCAATTATATCGTATGTTGTTTCCTCGGAAACAATTGTAAGAATAACTTTTTTGCGTGAAACATCAATGAACACGCCATCAGGGATGACAAGGCAATCGAGATTAATATTGGCCATTTTCGCGCTTCCAAAACATAAAAATCCATAGTGAGTATATGAATCCCTTATGCATGACGAATGGGGTGGCACGGAGTGGTATTTATTCCGAATAAGCCCCGAGGTCTTAGACTCATAACACGTACCTTTAAAATTTCGTGGAAAAGTAAGGGATAAAGTCCTATTTATATGCTTCACGAAACCCAAAATTCGTTAGAGGAATCTCGCCTTTATCAGCCAAATCTCCGATTCTTAGCTTAGCAAGATCTTCAGTGTAAACTGGCATAAAGTGCCATACCTGTTATAATTTAGCCTCCATAAAAAGTGTTGTCATATGTAACTAAACGCCAGGGGGTGTAAGTTGCGGAATATTAGTCATAAACGCATGAATGAATTCCCTTTTGGTTCGAGATCGCTCCTGCAAAATGAAGGTTGATTAAATTTAACGACGATCTCGGAATTGCGGAGATTTCAAAGTCTCATAACTGGCATTTTCTGATAACGGCGCCGATAGGAATCAACAGGTTCTTTGCCCTTATTGCCTTTTCAAGTCTCGTTTTCGCATGTTCTTATCGCAAAAGCGTATGTGGTGAGAGGTATTTCCCAAGAATGTTCTATATTGATCACTGTGTCATGCAGAAATAGTTTAACAGGTGATCAGGAATATTTCACGTGTTGTCTTTACAACATGGCAGGGACACGTAAAAATTATTTGGATTATTTCAAATATTTATTTGGAAAATCGCAAATATTTGGATAAATTTGGATAAAATTTTACTAATAATTTTCTTTTTTTAATGGTGGTTTTTATTATTATATTTATTATATTTGACAACTAAAAACCATAAATTTTAGTAACCTAAGTTATAAAATACATCACGTTTAATATCTTAAGTGATTCGGTACTTAAATTTTGCCTATTATTACTAAGAATATTATTGTAAACTGAAAAACTCCGTTCTACAGCGCAAGAAGAAATAGAATCTCACTCAAAAAAGGAAAAGTAGATGCCATTTTTTCCCAAAAAATTTGAAAATTTGAATAATCAATTTCAATTAATTCAAAATTACAATATAAAGACCATTCTTGCAGAAGTTCTATATAGATGGATTTAATAATTGTAGAATATCAGAACTATATTTTTGAATATCACGATTTGATAAAGATAGTGTGTAGTGGCTTTATTTTGCCAGCCAATACTTATATTACAAAACTTGCAAAAAAGTTTATTATTATCTGTGAAAAGATCCTCTGAAAATTCTCGTGCCCGTGAACAAGGTGAAATAATTTTTGACCACCCCATTGTGGTATTTTTCTACAATTATTTTTTATGGNAGGAAAAGTAGATGCCATTTTTTCCCAAAAAATTTGAAAATTTGAATAATCAATTTCAATTAATTCAAAATTACAATATAAAGACCATTCTTGCAGAAGTTCTATATAGATGGATTTAATAATTGTAGAATATCAGAACTATATTTTTGAATATCACGATTTGATAAAGATAGTGTGTAGTGGCTTTATTTTGCCAGCCAATACTTATATTACAAAACTTGCAAAAAAGTTTATTATTATCTGTGAAAAGATCCTCTGAAAATTCTCGTGCCCGTGAACAAGGTGAAATAATTTTTGACCACCCCATTGTGGTATTTTTCTACAATTATTTTTTATGGCGATTTATACCAATTTTGACAATTTTGATTGGTCTAAAATCATATGGTTAGTTTTGCCCTAAAAAATATTTGGATTTACATGGAAAATCTTCAAATATTTGTATAAGTTTGGAATATGCTAGAATATTTGGATTTACATGGGCAAATTTGGTACCAAATTTTTACGTGTCCCTGCAACATGGTGATAAATACACTACCTCTAACCCTGCGTAGGGTTAGATCTGTTACTGGCGCTGTCACGATGTCTTCAAAAAATTCAAGGAAACGAAAAAATCCCGAAATAGTAGAAAGTGAGAGTTTGAACTCTTCTGTTTCTCAACGACGATCAAAACGCCCTGCCAGACAGGTGACAATTCGTGCCGTTAATGAAAGTGAAAGCTCTTCGCCCCCTCAACGACGACAGTCAAAACGTCTTGCCAACCTTGCCAGAGAAGACTCGGGGCTTGCAAGAGCTACCGAGGACCTTACGATCAGTAGGATCAGTACTGGTTCTGGATCTAGTTCCGGTTCTCGTTCCAGCTATGGTATAAAGGATCTCCCTCCCTCGGCAGCTAAATTCGTAGAAGAAGATATGGTGTTTCTAAATGCGACCTTCATACCGGCTTCCGAGAATGAGGTCATACCTAGTGTTAAAGGTAGGAACTACATGGTACTAAAAATCCTATTAACGAACATATACTTATAATGTAATTGTTGCCTAGCCACCGATTTTCCGGAATCATATTTTCTTTCAAACATTCGTCGTGATATTCTCGAAAGGCATAAACTTGACGTTAACGAGATTGACACAATTGACACAATTGCTGATGGACGCGTCAGGCGATTCATTCAGAAACTGCACAAAGTCGTTGCGAACGCATGTCTCGATATAGGCACAGAAGAATCCAAGACTGACTCATTAGTAACCCATCTACTATATCACACTATTGACTTCGATAATTGGCCTTTGGGGATTAAGTGAGTAGTAATTAAATTGTCTTGTTTGTTATTTACTCTAATATTTTCTTTTGTTTCAATCCAACCTAGATCAAAAGAACGCTACAAGCTTTCCATTAGCGATGAGAATGTGACGGCAATATCTGAATTTGTAATAGTAAAAGAAGAAATTGCTATGACAATTGTAGAGGTTCGTGTATTTTCGCCTATTACGAACTCATATTACGATGACTCAAAGATCTTTTTCTTAACAGGATAAGCATTTGAAAAATGTTAAGGCAATGACCAATTTTGGGGAAGCGCAAATACTTGTCGAGTTACTTGCTGTGGCATGTGAAAATACAAAGGAGCAAATTACGGATCAGGCTTTATTTGCCGTTCGTGTTATTTCGACATATGTTACATTTTATAAGGTAGTAATTTCTGAAGCATATTTAAGGGAACTTGGTAAAGGTTTACCGAAAACGCAATCAGTCGAGATTAAAAGGTGGCCGGCTGGTAATGGTTTAACAACCGGTTTGGATCTTGCTGAACCAGAAGGAAGAAAAGCGGTGCTAAAGGCATTGACCAAAATTCGCCAGAAACTTTTACAATAGATAGAAATTAATTTCTATGGATAAGGCATTACATATTTTCGTGGGAGAACGTTTTTCTCTTTTTCTTCTCTCGTTAAATATGGCTGTAAATTCGACCCAAAGAGTTTCTGTTTCACTAGAATATTCGGTTCTGTGACTTAGCACGGATGCTTGCCCTAAATAACGAAACAAATATGTTAGTGCTAAGAAACGTGGTTAAATAAAATCTAAGTTATATGTGATTAAATATACAGTCATTCCACAAACCTTGACTTCGGGCTTCACTTCTCCATTCCGTTTCATTTTGAATTCTATTCATATCATTTTTTAGAGTCAACATATCCCGTTTTAAGTCTTTTATATCCGCATTTATCGTGGTAAGAATTTGGTTTTGTATTGGGCGGGGGGCAGGAGATGCGTACATATTTTTTCGAATTATAAATAATAAAATTGCAAGGATATCGTACATTGTTACATTTTCCCTGGCTATTGTATGAAGCATCTCCATTGTTAAGATACCCCGAGCGTATAATTCGCGGATCATGATTATAATGATGAAAATCGAAATGAAAAAAATATCAGATATGTTATACGGCATTTTAATCGGGAATAATTGATTGATTGATTATTATATGTCTTTGACACTAGCTCCGCTATTGTACGTTATATTTTGTTTTGACAGCGATTGATTATTTGATTGTTTTGGCAACTTGATTTCTTACCCTAGACTCCACCAATTTTGACATGTTTTTATACATTAAAACCCAGCATCAGCATTGGTTCTTTACATCTCGTACTAAATCGAGGCAATAGATTATTAGTGATCACAAAATATGATGTCTTCGTGCTATTTATGCCGAATTTGCGCATCGGGTGATCTGTCACCTATAAAATCGTCTGTGCGCATATCGCCGATAATTGGCAATTCCTCATATGTACCACACGATTCTTGTTTGTTACTTAATTGAGATATAGTATGCACCCATTTCGGAATAAATGGCACTTCGGCTCCGCATCTCGAATACATGTCACGGGTAATAGAAACGTGCAACGTCATACGTAAAAAAATCTGATTATCCTGATCGCGGTTTATAAATGCAGTTACTACAAAACGAAATTAGTATTTTTAACTTAACTTATTCGCATTTTGATAATATCGATCTTTGGCTTGCTTCATAAATGATCCATCGGGTCGATAAAGCCATTGAACTACTGCATTTTGAATTATTTTAGCTGAATTTATTTGTTTTCGATACCATGAACGAAATGCACGTTTTTTAAATATCGATAACAATATTGTTGATGTCTCAAATGGGTAACAACTGATCCTTTATACCAATGACGACATTTAGCACATCGTCCATAAGAAATTTGTGAAGAGATATATTTTTTAACACATTATTAGGCATATAAATATACGAAGGAATAGTATACAATTGATCAAGGAAATTTTGACTATAGTCTGTCATTATCTTGTATATATCAAACATGTGAATTTTTTTTTTAATTTAGACTTTTATTTAATAGATAACCAATGGAGCTAGACAAAAAAATTAAATATGGCAGATGGATAGGCCGACTTGTTTTCCTACATTAAGTAAATATAATTTATTAAACGAAAAATTAGTCACATGTCATCGCTCCCTCGAGGCTTATTATATCACCTATCCAGTTCAGCCTGTTGGTAATATCGATCTTTGGCTTGCTTCATAAATGATCCATCGGGTCGATAAAGCCACTTAATTACTGCGTTTTGGACGATTTTGGCTGAATCTATTCGTCTTCGATGCCATGAACGAAATATCCGCTGAATAGTTAATACTGCTTGTTTTCTGGAACACGGATAACAATATTGATGATATCTTAATTGAGTATCAACTGAAAATCTATACGCACGTCGGCATTTAATACATCGCCTGTACAGATTTTTTGGAGATATATATTTTCTTAACACATTATGATCCTTTAGAAATTGTTTAAGGAAATTTTGAGTATATTCTTCCATTGTATCGTGATTATTATATTTTGCTTATATGTAATTAATTTTTTTTTTTTACTTTGCGACATCGCTTCGGGTGTATAACAGCCACAGTCTTATATATGTGCTTATCTTCTGATCCCGAACATGATGAGGAAGAATTACTTGAATCGCTTGAATCGCTATCCGAAATATCTGAGTTGGAAGAAGTATCTGAATTAGAAGTATTTAATCTGCGAGGCAATGAAGAGACAAAGTCTCGAGTCTTCGACTCATCTTTCGATTTCCCAGGAAGTGATTTGTAAAAATCATNATCTATTCGTCTTCGATGCCATGAACGAAATATCCGCTGAATAGTTAATACTGCTTGTTTTCTGGAACACGGATAACAATATTGATGATATCTTAATTGAGTATCAACTGAAAATCTATACGCACGTCGGCATTTAATACATCGCCTGTACAGATTTTTTGGAGATATATATTTTCTTAACACATTATGATCCTTTAGAAATTGTTTAAGGAAATTTTGAGTATATTCTTCCATTGTATCGTGATTATTATATTTTGCTTATATGTAATTAATTTTTTTTTTTTACTTTGCGACATCGCTTCGGGTGTATAACAGCCACAGTCTTATATATGTGCTTATCTTCTGATCCCGAACATGATGAGGAAGAATTACTTGAATCGCTTGAATCGCTATCCGAAATATCTGAGTTGGAAGAAGTATCTGAATTAGAAGTATTTAATCTGCGAGGCAATGAAGAGACAAAGTCTCGAGTCTTCGACTCATCTTTCGATTTCCCAGGAAGTGATTTGTAAAAATCATAAATAGACCTTTTATTAACATATACATTAACCCTTGGCTTCCTTTTAGCTTTGGCTGTACCAACTTTCCAGCCGAGGTCCTTAATGCGTAAGGTGGTTCTTACCAAAGCATTTTTTGCATCTGTTACTATTTCTGGTAGATACGTCTAAAACCCATCGTTATTGCGTCCATAGAACCAATTATTACCGAGCAGGATAAAATTAGGCGTTTGGGGGCCATATTTTTCTACAAGTACTTCAGTCGGGATTGTGATGGATTCATAATTACTAAGGTGATGATTTTTTATTACATTAGAAGTAAAGGTAAGTGGGATTACGGCCAATCCAAGTGGAGCTGTGGTTTCTTCTCTGACGAATTTACTATCTTTCTCTTCGGGAGTCAACTTTCTGCTAATTTTACCACCAATTTTCTTGAGGAGCTTATCAGTGCACATAGATAGTCCAAGAAAACCTGGTTCAAGACGACAATTAATTTTCTGCGATCCTACTTTAGCTTTGACTATTTTCATGGTAAAATAATTATATTATATACTATATCTTTAGTCAAAAAAATAACTAAAGTTTAGATAATTAATTATCTACCCTAAAGATCTGCCATGATCAATGTAATTTTTGATCAATGACTTGAACAAGACTATTTAATATATTAATTCGTTCTGGTCTAGTTAAACCCGATGATACTCGGATATAATTCCCGAATGCAGAAATAAAATCTGTTTCATCTGGAATAAGTGGAGGTAAATCAGATCATTTATCATCAGAATAATCTGAATGTTCGATTTTAATTTTTGGATTGAGTTTTTTCATCACTTCTTCGTTAATCCCTTTACATCCCTTTAAACCAAGATATTCCAAATTAGTACAGTTGTGGACTATTTCCTTGACAGTTTTATTATTAATCGAACAATCTCTAAGCTCAAGATGTCTAAGTTTTTGACAAGAACGCGCTATTTCAGTGATACATCTATCAGTAAGAGATCCGCATGCATTAAGACTCAGATGCTGTAGTTTCAGACAATATTTCGCAATTTCTATAATTGGTATATTACTGAAACCATAACTTCGATCAAGAATAAAAAATTTTATATTTGGACATGAATATAGAATTGCCCTGAGTAATGCATCTGAGATTTTCAAACCTGCCAATTTAAGATATACCATCTTTGAGCAATAGAGAGGTTTTATTTTTACGCACATAACTTTTTTTAACTTTCTCAATTGCCTATAAAGAGACCCAAATGTATTTTTATTACGCCGCTCCTATCGATAACCTTCTATAGAAAACTCAATGCGTCTCCATAGAATTGGAACACCACAGTGGTACCAAAAGTGATTGACAAATAAAGCGAGGTGGAGGGATCGATTGATTTCTAAAAAATACAAGATCTGTTCTAGTAATTCCGGTAAATTAAAAATATTTGGTTGCGTCATTCTTAAGTTGTATATTATATCTTTAATCGAAAAAAACAAACACGAAATGGTTGGATAATTGCACATTTCTCTTACTTATCTGGCAAGTCTTTTCAATATGCTTAACCTCTCTACTAGCTCATCCAATGAAAGCTCTAATCCGCATCTTCTGGCTTCCATCTGGTTATCGGGTGACAACCCACGAAGAAAGAAGTATCTAAACTGTTCTCCATTGTATCTGGCTAATTTATCATATTTTTTTACTTTTGCAAAATACTCCATTACTGATTCATTTCCTTGCTCCAATTTTCCAAATCAGATTTTTTGAATATCGGTAGGCCCGGTTGANTATTACGCCGCTCCTATCGATAACCTTCTATAGAAAACTCAATGCGTCTCCATAGAATTGGAACACCACAGTGGTACCAAAAGTGATTGACAAATAAAGCGAGGTGGAGGGATCGATTGATTTCTAAAAAATACAAGATCTGTTCTAGTAATTCCGGTAAATTAAAAATATTTGGTTGCGTCATTCTTAAGTTGTATATTATATCTTTAATCGAAAAAAACAAACACGAAATGGTTGGATAATTGCACATTTCTCTTACTTATCTGGCAAGTCTTTTCAATATGCTTAACCTCTCTACTAGCTCATCCAATGAAAGCTCTAATCCGCATCTTCTGGCTTCCATCTGGTTATCGGGTGACAACCCACGAAGAAAGAAGTATCTAAACTGTTCTCCATTGTATCTGGCTAATTTATCATATTTTTTTACTTTTGCAAAATACTCCATTACTGATTCATTTCCTTGCTCCAATTTTCCAAATCAGATTTTTTGAATATCGGTAGGCCCGGTTGAAATAAATTTTAAATGCTCAATTATTTTATTCAGAGAATTTTTAAACCCGAATCGAATTACTTCTTTTTTATTTTCTCGTGATAGATCATTGAAGAAAGTCCCCTTAAGGTCTTGATTATTTAAGTTGATACCCAATAATGTGGCATATACCCAGAGTTGGGAATTTGTACTGTACTGTACTAAGTACAGTACAGTACAATACTAGTACAGTACTTGTACTTGAAGATTTTGAAATTAGTACATTAGTACAAATCTGAATCATGAAGTTTAATTGGTTAATGCTTTCACCTGATTGACGAATCATATAATATAAATAATTTTAATTGGTTAATTTGTTCACATGATTGGTGAATCATATGATATGAATGATTTTAATTGGTTAATGTGTTCACCTGATCGATGTACTAAATTGTACGTGTACTGTACGTACTAGTACGAATACTGTACTGTACTTAGTACAGTACAGTACAATACTAGTACAGTACTTGTACTTGAAGATTTTGAAATTAGTACATTAGTACAAATCTGAATCATGAAGTTTAATTGGTTAATGCTTTCACCTGATCGACGAATCATATAATATTAATAATTTTAATTGGATAATTTGTTCACATGATTGGTGGATCATATGATATGAATGATTTTAATTGGTTAATGTGTTCACCTGATCGATGTACTAAATTGTACGTGTACTGTACGTACTAGTACGAATACTGTACTGTACTTAAATTTTGAATAGTACAGTGTACGACCACAACCCTGCATATACCTTTATCGTTTTGACATATTCATTCACGGACTGATTGTGTTGTGTAGGCGGCGGAATTTTGGAAGGTTTCAATTCTGGTGAACCCGGAGGTATATTTGAAGGCGAACTCCGATCTACCCAATTAATTGTATCTCTTATACCGAAATCTGACCAAGACCCTCTCATTGTTATATTTTCAGAAATGTAATGATATATTTAATATTGTATTTTTTACTGTATATTAATAAAAATAATTTAACATTTACAATGACCGAAGATAATAACAATAGCAGAGATAGATCAAAAAATATGTATTATGACACTAGCCCCACTATTGAAATCAACTATGATGAAGAATTGGCCAACCTTACGCAAAGGCGATTAAAATCACATGTGGTTAATATCAATGGTAAAAATATAGAAAGTACACTCGATTCAGGCGCTAACTGGTCAACTATAACCAAAGAATTTGCTAAAAAATTGGAACTGGAAATTAATAGAGATGACCATGAATTTCTAAATACTATAAATACAATATCCAGTATTATTAGACAAGTATCAAACAAAAAAATCCAGATCTCTTTCTGCAAATTACTGGAGATAGTGAAACCCGAGATTAGGCTAGAGGTTATTGACTTAGTAGCAAATCCAGATATTTCTCGAAAAAAACGTACACCATGCAAGGCTAAAAGAAAAAAGAAAATTTTTAACGATACCACATCTGAGTTTCCATCCACAACTGAGTCGGAGCAAGACTCTGAATCTGATATTGAGATCAGTGAATAGGTATTAGCAGAGCTGGCATGAAGTGCCAAAAGTAAAGAAGCGTGATTAATAATTAGATCTCATCACCAGAAGTTTCTCCATATAGATCAATAATACTCGATACTTCATCATAGTCTTGTTTAATCATAGGGAAAATTGGCCTAGGCGTTGGAATAGCGGAGCTAGTGTCAAGACACATATTCGGTCTGTTATTCATCACACCATAATGATTTGATGCTTCTCGATTTATTTTGTGTCTTAATGCTAATTTATGGAGACGGTTACGTTTAGAGTCAGTCTTACCTCCATGAATATCAATAGCATGATCAGATCTGATTTTTCTCAAATATGACGAGCTTATACCATAAATAGCTAGAAAATTATTAATGGGGTGAACATTTACATCACCATCTTTATCTCTTATTAAAAATGGGAATTCGCTAGGAATTGCTTTCTGAATCCAAATGAGTAATTCCCTGGTCCGTAGTGGATCTTTCTCCATAAATACTAATGGTCTAGGTTCGTCTTTTGCATTTTTTGCATAACCAGTGCAGTACCAAAAATATTTAGATTTATACCAATCAGCATTAGATAGTTTATAGTAATCAATACGAAGATTTGCAACATCTGCTGGCCTCATAGATAACATTATCATTACATTTATTAAATTTTGCATAGAGGGTGATTTTGTTATACCATACTTACTAAGTCTTTCCTGAACATTTTCAAGATAAAAGAATTCGGGACAATTTAATCCCTCATCTTCACGGAGTTCCTGGTTTATCGCTTGTTCTTTATTTGATTTTCGAGTAATATCTGGTACATATATTGCTTTTATTGTAATATAATTAGTATCAAGTATACGCAATTCTTTTCAAAGCAATTTAAGACGTGAAGATCGGGCTATCGCACTGCTGGCTGTTTTAGCTAAGTTATATGTTAGCGCATTTATCTCTTCAGACTCAAGATTATCTTCATTTTCCTTGATATATTGAGCGAGCCTTTTAACTGGATTTCGCCCTGTAACACGTCTTCCGGAAGCCTGGATAGGAATCAAAGCATATGTTTAATCTCTGCTAAACCCTAACTTCTGGAGTCTATTCCGAGCGTGGTCACAGGCTTTCGCATCTTTCAAATGTTTAACCAATTATTCAGCATAATTGCTAAGTTCAGCTATGCTTATTTGGGGGGTTAAATTATACTGATTTACGAAATTTGTTGCAACTTTTGACATTGTCAATTGGGATATTTGCGCGGACTATAACTATGGCATATATTTTTCAAATCGAAATTATTTATCCCAGGGTCAGTATATCTATGCCCAAAAATTGAATGGGTCATGATTAATGTAATTCTATCAGAAAATGAACGTGAATAAGGCACGAGTTCGATCTGTCGATTTGAAATCTTGTTAACATAGAACATAACGAAAAAAATTTATAACTTTGGGGGTAGGAGCCCAGGCTATAATCAGGCCCTTAGGGCGACTTTACAAGTCATGATATATAGTATTTTATTTTTATTTCTTAGCACCTTGTGCTTGCTCCGCTAATATAATTTTTGAATGGTAATGGAGGGATCAAGAGTCCTTCTTCTTCCCAATGCACATATCCATCACGTATCAATTTATTATATGTTGGTCCATCAATTGCAATTATACGTGTTGCTCAAATCCCAAATAATTTGGGATTTGGGACACCAAAATACACAAATTACTAGTATTTGGGATTTGGAATTTGGAATTTTGGCAAAAGATACTAATTGTAATTTGAGATTTGGGATTTGGGATTTCAGCATTTGGGATTTCAGCATTTGGATTTTGAATTTGGGCAGCAGGTATAATTGCAATCATGTAATTCGTTTTGGGGTTATATATTTTTAGCTTTCTCGAACACCCAGCTAGTTTGGATAACTCCTTAGTGATAATTGTTTCTTTGTTATATTCCGGCTCTTGGGTGTACATTTTATACATTTTTGTGTAGTATTGGTGTGGTGTATATTGTATCAATATATATTCGATTACGTTGTTGCAATATAGTTTGGAAAAGTTTAAATTGATTTCCTTTTTTCCTCTTTATCTCTCAAAAAAAAGATGTATATGTTTCAGTATATGTTATCTACTTTCTGGCTTCGAGTGGACTTGACCATAAGAAGGCAGGATTTAAATTGGTTTTATATTAAATATATTCACATAAAAAGTGAAACGGGTTTTATACGTTATATACTAAAACAATTTGAATGGGGGATTCAACCTGTCAATACATTAAAAAGGGTGATCCTGGGTACTCAACCTGTCAAAACGTTAAAAAAGATGCTTCAGGGCGTTTAACCTGTCCATATATCAAAAGAGATGGTTCATTTGTGGGAAAGGTTATTGGCGGATCACAGGGTGTTTGCTACACTGGAAATTATATGATAGGAATGTGGCAAAAATTCCTTGTGGGGTCTGTGGGAAATGAACAAGTGCTGTTATAGGATATTGCCCTATACATGCGAAGAAGATTTATTTTAGAAATTGGTATAAGAGACAAAAGGCGCAGAGAATAGAAGCTGATGCGTAATTATACTCACTTTTGCCGAAGGTAGTCACCATATAACTATAGATATCAGTTTTAAGCGTCACAAAAATGGCCTTCGTAATGGATTTTTTTATGCCCTGACATGAGCTCCGCTCTACAAGTATCATTTTAAGCGTCATAAAAACCCCTTTCACAGATTCTAGATACCTGTTTTAAATGATATCAAATAGGTCCTGAGTATCTTGTGAGATAGAATTGGATAGGGGTTCTAATTCATCGGGTGAGAATTTACTGTACCCATATCGGATATCCTCACCACTTTCGTAAAAGGGTCCTTCACCTGTTTGATATGATGGTAATTTGGGAGCATCCTCATTGTCAAATGCTCCAACTAGATGGTAATGCGTATTTTTATTATTAGTAGTTTTAAACTTTATCCCATAGATTGCAGAAAGTGCTGAATTTAATAAACCAAGTTTTGCTTTATCTGATTTTAAGCCAGATTTTTTGGCACTATGAAATGCGTCTGTATTATCAAAAACCCGAGCCATTTTTGGTACTAAATTTTGGAGGTATTGTATCGATTCTGGTGAGTTTAAGCGTGTTTTGACATCATTAACTTTATACCTATTTCAATCATCAATATCTTTAACGGGTGTGCAAGTCTTTAGTAATTCCAGACAAATTCGATGCTTCTCAGCTTGGGTAACAGTTGTAAGTCTATCATTTCTATAATCTTCACGGATAATGGCTTCAACTGTTGTCTCATTATTAGTACCTGTATCTCGTAGTTTCCAGAGGTTTCTGAACCATTTCATATAATCATATTTACCATAATCTGTGATAAATCCCTCTGTTAAAGATTCAAGTGACATCTCATAGCAATCTGCAATATGATATCGGCTTAAAGCATATATTTCTCTCAAAGTCTTCTTTGGCTTGTTCTCTAAGATCTCGGCTGATTCATGATTAAGAATATCAACATTAGCGATATCTGAAATTTCCTCTGCTTTAATAACTGACGAATTTGTTTTCACTATTGCAGTTAATGATACGGCATCTTCTTTGGGTTTGGGGGTGGCTTTTATTATGGAAACTATCATACCTGCCTTTTTAAGAAAATCAACCATTCTCCATCCAAACAAACAATGAGATCGGAACTTTTGCAACATGTAGGTCACCCATAACTGAACTGATGGAATATCCTTATTTCGTATGATAGACTCCGCATCTGGGAATATTCCTTTATTTTGAAGTTCATGAGGAAGACATTCTTGCTTTGCTTTTAATAACCAGTGGAATAATCCTTCTTCAGTAATTGGGAGATTCGATGTTTTTTGTTCGATATGGCATATATATTCTTTGATATATCTCATGCGGAATAGCATCTGATTAGTCCCAGCGTTTGTTTCTATATCACTTCTGAAAAGACAAAATGCACGCTCGAACTTGGGGTTAGTACATGAAACTTCTATTTTTAATATACTCGTATATGCAACAAAATCCACGTCCTTCCATGCCTCTTTCACATTGCTAAAATCACAAGCCTTTTCTACTGTATCAGATTTACCATGATATCTTTTGATGCGCAATGTTGGAAAATCTCTTATCAGAGCGCAAGCAATACCTTATACATTCGTTCTCTGATGGCAAATTAGTGATGCACTTTTTCACACTAGTCAAATGGAAAAAAATAGGATGGTTTTATTATGAATAAGATTCCGATTGATGGCTAAATTTGCTAAGATTTATTAAATATAGGCAGTCGATTTTTTCCAATTTATAAATAGGAATTTCCGATTTATGAATTTTCACAAATAGGATGTCTGATTTATGCATATTTGCGTTATCAATAGGATTCCGATTTTTGTTCATTCGACCAGTGTCACTCTTCATAAGGTAATGAGGACATCACTTTTGCCCATTCCCAAAGTTCGGCTAACACAGTTTCTCTATTAGGAGCTAAGCAGAATGTTTTACCTTTCTGGGGTTGGTAAGTGTTATGGATAACTGAAAATTGTTTGCCATTTCGAAGCGATTTAATNCATATATATTCTTTGATATATCTCATGCGGAATAGCATCTGATTAGTCCCAGCGTTTGTTTCTATATCACTTCTGAAAAGACAAAATGCACGCTCGAACTTGGGGTTAGTACATGAAACTTCTATTTTTAATATACTCGTATATGCAACAAAATCCACGTCCTTCCATGCCTCTTTCACATTGCTAAAATCACAAGCCTTTTCTACTGTATCAGATTTACCATGATATCTTTTGATGCGCAATGTTGGAAAATCTCTTATCAGAGCGCAAGCAATACCTTATACATTCGTTCTCTGATGGCAAATTAGTGATGCACTTTTTCACACTAGTCAAATGGAAAAAAATAGGATGGTTTTATTATGAATAAGATTCCGATTGATGGCTAAATTTGCTAAGATTTATTAAATATAGGCAGTCGATTTTTTCCAATTTATAAATAGGAATTTCCGATTTATGAATTTTCACAAATAGGATGTCTGATTTATGCATATTTGCGTTATCAATAGGATTCCGATTTTTGTTCATTCGACCAGTGTCACTCTTCATAAGGTAATGAGGACATCACTTTTGCCCATTCCCAAAGTTCGGCTAACACAGTTTCTCTATTAGGAGCTAAGCAGAATGTTTTACCTTTCTGGGGTTGGTAAGTGTTATGGATAACTGAAAATTGTTTGCCATTTCGAAGCGATTTAATCCATTCTATATTGAGATTAGTTAAATTATTATCCATAACAATAATACGTCTTGCATCGTGAATTAACTTATATAAATTTTCTCGTGAACGTCCCGCTAAGCGAGTGTAAGCTTGGCTATTCACAGACACCGCCTCATCGAGTCATAAGTCATATGGTATTGGAAGGCATTTACATTTTTTCTCGCATTTACATTTATTAATAATACAATGTAAACTTTCTATTTGACATACTACTCTTTGATAATCCGGGAGATTTATATCTTTAGTTTCAATATCGCAGTAAGATTTGAGATTAAGTCTTACAGTAACTGCACTAGAATACATATGACGTGTAGATAGAGCGAGTAAATTTATAGCATCAGGTAATTCAAGATGTTCAAGGGCATAAGTTTTTCCAGTTTCCCAAGGAGACCCCACATATACATCTCCCTCTTCAGGTAACTGTTTTATATATCGCTCTTCATATACTTCAGTGGCAGTGAGATTGGACTCGCATTTGGCCCAAGCTGGCATTTCTAACACTGGTCGAATGGAAAAAAATAGAACAGTTTTATTATGAATAGGATTCCGATTGATGGCTAAATTTGCTAAGATTTATTAAATATAGACAGTCGATTTTTTCCGATTTATAAATAGGAATTTCTGATTTATGAATTTTCACAAATAGGATGTCTGATTTATGCATATTTCCGTCATCAATAGGATTCCGATTTTTGTTCATTCGACCAGTGTAAAAAAGGCCATGGAAACTTTGAACCCTTCACCTTATGTGTATTGTATACATGTCGTCAAAACTAATTTGGCTTTGACTCAACTCTTAAAATTTCAATTTTTAATTGTGTCTGACTCAACTAATTGCGTCAACCACTAGTAAAAATCAAAATTTGTCTTGACTATACTTGCACGCTAAATTATTTTGGGGCCCGAAACCCGAAATAAAAATACCCCGAAATTGACCCTGAAATATCTTTTCAAAATCCCAATATCCCAAAATAAAAATGGGAGTCGAAATTAAAAATAAAAGTCGAAATTAAAATGGGGGTCGAAATTAAAAATAAAAGTCGAAATTAAAATGGAAGTCGAAATTAAAATAAAAGTTGAAATCAAAATAAGAATTAATTTATAATCCTCTCATCAAGGTGAACATTTTAGTAGTTGTTTCATCCAGATTGGACTTCTCTACACCAAGTTATTAATTAAAATATCTATTTTATTAATAAATAAAATCTTCTTATAATTTTTTCATGTTATATGGAACGATTTTACTAACCTGTAATTTGAATTTAATAATCTATAGTTCATTAAATTTCCCTCATCGAGGCGAACATTTCAGTAGTTGTTTCATCCAGATTGGACTTCTCTACACCAAGTTATTAATTAAAACATCTATTTTATCAATAGATAAGGTCTTCTTATAATTTTTCATGTTATTTGGAAAATTTCAATAACCCATGATTATATTTTTACACTCTATAGCTCATTAGATTCCTCTCATCGAGGTAAACATTTTAGTAGTTGTTTCATCCAGATTGAACTTCTCTATACCAAGTTATTAATTAAAATATCTATTTCATCAAAAAGTATAATTTTTCATGTTATTTGGAGAAATTTCAACAACCTATAATTATATTTTTGCACTCTATAGCTCATTAGATTCCTCTTATCGAGGTGAACATTTTAATAGCTGTTTCATCTAGATTAGACTTCTCTACACTAAGTTATTAATTAAAATATCTATTTTATCAATAAAATTATATTATATAAAGAAATTTCAATAACCTGTAATCTAGTTTTTGTAATCTGCTCATTAGATTCTCCTTATTGAGATTTATTGAGATGAACATTTTAATAATAATTTTATTCAAATTGAATTTCTTTATATAAAAGTTATTTTGTTTTATCAGTAAATAAATAATTAAATATATTATTAAAATATTAAAAAAATAATTAATTTTAATATTATTTTTATTTAAAATTTAAAATATATTATAAAATATATGTATATATATAAAATATAAAATAAAACATATATAAAAAATAGATATATATATATAATAAAAAATAAAATATATATAAAAAATAGATATATATGATCAATTTAAAATATTATTTAATAATTCATTATTATCAAAATTTAAATCTCCATGTAAAATTTCTGGTTCTTGTTCTATAACAACTGATACATTCATTTCCATTGCTTTACAAAATTGTTCACTTGAAAAATTGAAATAATCATTAAAATTAATTAAATCATTATTAATTGAGTTATTTGATTCATTTGTTTCATTTGTTTCATTTATTTCTTCATCTTCAAATTCTTCAATTTCATCTAATTCTTCATTTTCATTATATTGTATACTATGAATAATATTATCAATTTGATTTTCACTAATTTTCTCATGGTGCATATGTTTTAATTCAGTTTGAGCATTAGTTACATAATATGAATGTAACTTGGGCATAATTTCTAACCGATTAATATTTAATCTATATAAAATAATAAAAAAAAATAATAAATAATATATTTAATTTAATTTAAAATAAAAAATAATTTGTAATTAACTTACTTTGTTCTTCGTTTATTGCAAAACCACCCCAAAATTGAAAAAATTCTTTCACAACTTACATTATGAGGTGTTAATGAAGTAATTTTTAATGCCACCGCTTGAATAAAATTATCTTTTGTAATTGCACAAGTCCACCAAGTTTTTAATGTATGTGTACCTTCAATATATTTTATATCCCAAGGTCTTTCAAATTTTGAATAAGATTGCATTTGTGCAATTAAAATCTCACTTGAATGTCTACCTCCTTCCATTTTTTTCCAAATTTCCAATGCACTTTCATAAATAGGTGGTTGATAATGTTCTTTAATTCCAAGTACTATATAATATAATATAATAATATATAATTATACTATAATAATTATTAATAAAAATATTAGAAATATTAAATATTATACTTACAACGAAATTTAGGGTGAAAGAAATANAATAAAAAATAAAACATATATAAAAAATAGATATATATGATCAATTTAAAATATTATTTAATAATTCATTATTATCAAAATTTAAATCTCCATGTAAAATTTCTGGTTCTTGTTCTATAACAACTGATACATTCATTTCCATTGCTTTACAAAATTGTTCACTTGAAAAATTGAAATAATCATTAAAATTAATTAAATCATTATTAATTGAGTCATTTGATTCATTTGTTTCATTTGTTTCATTTATTTCTTCATCTTCAAATTCTTCAATTTCATCTAATTCTTCATTTTCATTATATTGTATACTATGAATAATATTATCAATTTGATTTTCACTAATTTTCTCATGGTGCATATGTTTTAATTCAGTTTGAGCATTAGTTACATAATATGAATGTAACTTGGGCATAATTTCTAACCGATTAATATTTAATCTATATAAAATAATAATAAAAAATAATAAATAATATATTTAATTTAATTTAAAATAAAAAATAATTTGTAATTAACTTACTTTGTTCTTCGTTTATTGCAAAACCACCCCAAAATTGAAAAAATTCTTTCACAACTTACATTATGAGGTGTTAATGAAGTAATTTTTAATGCCACTGCTTGAATAAAATTATCTTTTGTAATTGCACAAGTCCACCAAGTTTTTAATGTATGTGTACCTTCAATATATTTTATATCCCAAGGTCTTTCAAATTTTGAATAAGATTGCATTTGTGCAATTAAAATCTCACTTGAATGTCTACCTCCTTCCATTTTTTTCCAAATTTCCAATGCACTTTCATAAATAGGTCGTTGATAATGTTCTTTAATTCCAAGTACTATATAATATAATATAATAATATATAATTATACTATAATAATTATTAATAAAAATATTAGAAATATTAAATATTATACTTACAACGAAATTTAGGGTGAAAGAAATAAGAAAGAAGATATAATTTAAAATCAAATTGATTCCACCTCCGATTAAAAATTAATAAACAACTTTTTTGAAATTCTTGATTAAATCCTTCTGGTAATTCATTAATTGTTGCAAGCAAATAAATCAATTGAAGAAAACAATCTATTAAAGTTGTACTTCTATATTCCAAAGATTTAATTACTTTTTTGATTGGATATAAGATATTTTTAAGTTCTTCGCAATTTTGAAAAAAAATACGATTTTTAATAATTTCTCGAATATTTTCATTGATAATTGCTAGTGATTCCTTTACAATCTATTTAAAAAATAAATTATATTAATATAATAACAATAATTATAATAATTAATCTATATAATTACTTACAGTTTTAAGTGTAGACTCAAAATTTAAAATAGAATTTACACAATCATAAGCTGTAGTCCATCTTGTTTTTACATATAATTTTAAACTACTAAGATTAACATTTCCCATANTAATGCCACTGCTTGAATAAAATTATCTTTTGTAATTGCACAAGTCCACCAAGTTTTTAATGTATGTGTACCTTCAATATATTTTATATCCCAAGGTCTTTCAAATTTTGAATAAGATTGCATTTGTGCAATTAAAATCTCACTTGAATGTCTACCTCCTCCCATTTTTTTCCAAATTTCCAATGCACTTTCATAAATAGGTCGTTGATAATGTTCTTTAATTCCAAGTACTATATAATATAATATAATAATATATAATTATACTATAATAATTATTAATAAAAATATTAGAAATATTAAATATTATACTTACAACGAAATTTAGGGTGAAAGAAATAAGAAAGAAGATATAATTTAAAATCAAATTGATTCCACCTCCGATTAAAAATTAATAAACAACTTTTTTGAAATTCTCGATTGAATCCTTCTGGTAATTCATTAATTGTTGCAAGCAAATAAATCAATTGAAGAAAACAATCTATTAAAGTTGTACTTCTATATTCCAAAGATTTAATTACTTTTTTGATTGGATATAAGATATTTTTAAGTTCTTCGCAATTTTGAAAAAAAATACGATTTTTAATAATTTCTCGAATATTTTCATTGATAATTGCTGGTGATTCCTTTACAATCTATTTAAAAAATAAATTATATTAATATAATAACAATAATTATAATAATTAATCTATATAATTACTTACAGTTTTAAGTGTAGACTCAAAATTTAAAATAGAATTTACACAATCATAAGCTGTAGTCCATCTTGTTTTTACATATAATTTTAAACTACTAAGATTAACATTTCCCATAATTTCTTCTCGAAGATATTCTTCTGCTTGATGGGATTTTTTGAAAAAAATTATAATTTTTTGACACTAATAAATAAATAATAATTTAGTTTTAAAAAAATTTTTTTTTAACAAAATAAAATAATAAATTTTACATACTTTATTAATTGTATCTTTTGCAAATTCCAATTTCATAATATCTGAAGTAAGTAAATTAATATAATGCGCAATGTATCTTATTGAAATAATATGGGGAAATTCTTTTGCAATTAGATTTTTTGCCAATACCATATTTGAAGCATTGTCTGAAACTATTGCTGAAACTTTCTTTGGACCAATATTCTCCAAAACTTCTTTTATTTTCTGTGCAATAAATTCACCAGTATGTGCATTTTTAGATAAATTCATTAAAGAATTGATGTATTCTTTTTTACTATTTGTTATTATTACAAATGCATATATAGATTGACCCAAAGGAGTAGTCCATCCATCTAATCCTATAAAAAAATAATATATTTTTAATATTTTTTATTTTTTTTCAATTTCTCTATAATTTCTACATTTTATAATATTTACCTAGTGTTAAATTTTTTTCATTTACTAAATCTTCTTCAATTGCAACTTGGACATAAGCCAATTCTGTATTAATTAGAGTAGTAGAAAGGAAATTGCGTCCAGGAGGATTATATCCAGGACAAAGAGATTTTATAAAATCTATACAAAAAGGATGTTCTATTGTAGAAAATGGAATACCACAACAGATAAAATATCTAGTGAGAGCACGAATACAACGCTCTTCTTTAGCAACATCAATTGAAGAAGATTCATAAAAAGATGTTACTGATGATTGAGCACGACGTCTTTTATTACTAGTTGAAGTGGAAGCAGTAATAGTAGTAGTTGTAGATTGTGTATTTGACTGAGAAGTTAAATCATCATTATCAAAACCTCGGATTCTTTGCATTACAATTCTGAGATATGTAGTTTTAATATCTGCAGTTACTTTTGGACACTGGTTGGCAATATGATCCTCTAGATCCGTTGGTTTTGCATTTTTGTATGTTTTTAAGCAATATAAACATTTTGCTCCTGTATGTCCTGATTTGTAAGGACCTATTGATTCAAAGTGTTCCCATATTGCTTTTTTTTTACGCCCACTTTTTTTGGATAATGTTTCTTCAAGTTCAGGTTCAGGTTGTTCCAATTCAGGAGCTGGAGTAAAAGGAGTTGTTTCTTCAAACCAGATATCTTTCTCAAAAGTCATTTTTGAAATTTTAAAAATTCGTTCGAAATAGTTATATAAAATAAAAAAAATAGATTATCAAAAATATCATCTGTGTAATAGATAATTGTGTAACAGAATTAATTTATTTTAAAATATTTTTATTTAAATATGTATTTCGGAGAAACTTCTACACTAANCCTGATTTGTAAGGACCTATTGATTCAAAGTGTTCCCATATTGCTTTTTTTTTACGCCCACTTTTTTTGGATAATGTTTCTTCAAGTTCAGGTTCAGGTTGTTCCAATTCAGGAGCTGGAGTAAAAGGAGTTGTTTCTTCAAACCAGATATCTTCCTCAAAAGACATTTTTGAAATTTCAAAAATTCGTTCGAAATAGTTATATAAAATAAAAAAAATAGATTATCAAAAATATCATCTGTGTAATAGATAATTGTGTAACAGAATTAATTTATTTTAAAATATTTTTATTTAAATATGTATTTCGGAGAAACTTCTACACTAATATTCTTTAGGGTAACTAGCAATTAAGTTATTATATAACTAGCAGTTAAGTTATTATTGATTTAAACTATGCTTATGCAAATTATAAACTATTATTCTTTGAGGTAACTAGCAATTAAGTTCTTTTTAGTTTATGACAATATAAAACAAAGTAAAAAAACTAACCTCCCTTTATTACAAATCTCCAAGAAAGATAAAAAATAAAGAAGAAAAGGTAAGTGAAGAAAGGTAAGTGAAAAAAAAGTAAGTGAGGAAAAAGGGTGAGGAAAAAGGTAAGTAAATTGTTTTTTTTAAAAAAAAAATAATAAAAATATATGCTACAAGTTCACAATTACGATTTCAAAGAAAGGGTAAGTACTTACAAGTTCAAGAACATAATTTTGAAGAAAGGTAAGTTAAGAAGAAATAGTATATATATATATAACACTTACCTGCGCCATTTCGCAATCACGATCCCAAGTGCTTATACCATTTCGCAACCCCAAGAGCATAATTCTGAAGAAAGGTAAGTTAAGAAGAGATAGAAAGGTAAGTATTTATTTATTTATTAAATAAAAAAATAAAAAAATAAAAAAAACTTACCCACGCCATTTCGCGATTCCAATTCCAAGTGCTTACGCCATTTCGGGATCCCAAGAGCACAATTCCGAGGAAAGATAAATTAAAAAGAGATAGAAAGGTAAATATTTATTTATTTATTAAAAAAAAAAAAAAAGAAAAGAAAAAAACTTACTTGCGCCATTCCGCGATCCCAATTCCAAGTGCCTACGTCATTTCGCGAGCCCAAGAGCTCAATTCTGAGGAAAAGTAAGTTAGAAGAGATAGAAAGGTTAACATTTATTTATTTATTAAAAAAAA
>PQFF01000189.1:262926-275735 GCA_003547095.1 Diversispora epigaea | reverse complement strand
AAAAAAAAAAAAAAAATAAGCAAAAATCAACAACGAAAAAACCAAGTTCAAAAATATATATATATATAATATTATCAACAAACCATCGCATGTATTCCTAATTCAATAATTTTTTTCACATTATTATTTTCCTTAATGACTTTTTTATTATTTTTATTATTATTGAGGGAAGAGAGATATTCGTTGATTTTTTATTTATAAATAATCTATATAATCTAAATAATCTATATAATTTTTATAAATTTATATAATCTTTCTTGGGTTAATAATGGTAATAATGGTAATAATTACATAATTACAAATCTCTCTAACCTCTAAAAGTATAAAATATATTAAATATATAAAGTACATAAAATATATTGTCTCATTATTATATACATTATTATTAGTTATTTATTTTTTGACCAAAATTACAGTTGTTATTAATTAGTTGTTAATTAATTATCAATTAGTCATTAATTATTAATTAATTAGTCATTAATTAGTTGTTAATTAATTGTTCATTGGAATTCAAAGTTTGAATTGTTAAAATGTCATGTCAAAGAAATAAAATTTGATAAATTGTGTTAAAGTTTTAATTCAATTAATAGTATATAATTATTAACATTAATTAATAGTTGTATTAGAATAATCAAACTATTGGATTATTATAAATTATTAAGAAAGAAAAAGAAATTTTATTATTAGTAATTAAATAATAGAATAATAATAATAATAATAATAATAATAATAATATATAATATATAACAATAATAATAAGGAATAATTAATTAAAATTTAAGAATATCTTTCTCCTGAATTTATTATTGAACCGCTTCTACTACTTTCACCAATACCATTTTGAATAACATTTTGCATATAAGATGTTGATGTATTATTATTGTTGATGTTGAGATGGTTATTATTATTAATGTTGAGATTATTATTATTGTTAATGTTGAGATTATTATTATTATTATTATTATTATCACCATTATTATTATTATTATTTAAAATATCCAATACAACTCTGGATTTTATACTCCAATCAGTTAAAAATTTACAAAAGGAAAGTTCATGTTGTTCATTAAATGAATTTTGCTTTGAGTAATTAGGTTGTTTGTTTTGATAAGCATATATATCTGTAAAATATTTTATTATATTAATAAATTATTAATAAATGTAAAGGATATTAAATGTAAATGATATTCAAATATAAGTGATATTAAATAAATACCCTTTAAAAGTCGACCAGAAATAAGACATCCCAATTCATTATTAGCATTTCTTGATAAAAGGTAAGCAGCAGCCAACATCTTTTCGGCTTGATCATTTTGAGTTGCACAAAATAATGCACCTAATACTGAAAGTGTTAAAGCTTTAAGTTGATTATTAGCCATAGTTGAAGATAATTTGAGAGATTCAAGAAGATGTTCTCTGTAAAATAAATAAATAAATAATGAATAAATGAATAATGAATAAATAAAAATAAAATAAATAAATAAAATAAATAAATAAAATAGTTTATAAATTTACTTTGTTCGGGTTAATTCACTACATGCTAACGCCTCTAAAAAATGCAAGGCAGCTCTGAGACTAGCAATATTATTTGATTGATGCATTTCTTGTTGTATCTCTTTAATTATAATATCAAGCTATATCACATTATTCATATTAAAATTATTAAAATTGATTAATCATTTATTAAATTAATCAATCAATCAATCAATCAATCAATCATTTAAGAATCACCATTTATTAATTATTTAAAGATTCTTACCTCTTCTTGTGAATGTTCTTGACTATTATTTGAATTTCCAAAAATTAAAAATGCGCGATTGACTTTTGACAATATTCTGATTTCTTTATTGTCCGATATCTTTTTAAAATAACAAATATATAAATAATCAATAAATAACCAATAAATAACCAATAAATAACCAATAAATAACCAATAATAAATAACCAACTTTATTTACCTTTTCAACTGCTTTATAATGTGCAATAGCTTCATTAGCTTTTCCTACACATTGATTTATCATTCCAAGTGCAAGTGTTACAGGAACTTGAAATTTTGACCAAAGATCATAAGCTGTCACCCAATTCATTAATTGGGTAAGTGTCTATAAATTGTATTATTATTATTATTATTATTATTATTATTATTATTATTATCATTATTATTGTTATTAAATATTATTATTATTAAATATTATTATTATTAAATATTGTTATTATTATTATTTAAATAAAATAAAATATTTACCTTTTCAGCACTAATGAATTCGGACCTTAACATATAATTATCGATTAAATGTTGTAACATGTATGCCTTTAAAACAACATAAAAATGTTTAGATTTTATGACATCTTGAACTGGTAAATGACTGTCTTTTGAATTATATAATAATTATTTTTTTTTAAGAATAATTTTGAAATAAATTAAAAAAATAAAATTGTCAATATTTAATTCATTAAATTAATAAATAATTCATTAAATTAATAAATAATTCATTCAAATAATTAAATAATAAATATTTCACACTAACCATCATTTGAAAATATTTCTCCTATAGTACATATACATAACAAAAAAAAATTGAATTGATTATTTTTTAAATAAAATAAAAATAACAATAAAAATCGATCATTCTCGATAAGTAAAAAAAATTACTAACGTTCAACAATTTTTAACCCTTCTGTTAAAAAAATAATTGCTTTTAAGGCCGAGGTATCACCTCGATTACATATTCCCGATATTAAAAATGTTAGAGTATATATTTCTGCTTTAGATAACCATCGAACTAAGACTGATATACTTCCGGAATTCGTTGAAGTTAATGAAGATGTAGAAGTTAAAGAAGAAGAAGAAGAAGATATTGTTGTAGATGATGTAGGAACTGATGATATACGTAACTATAAGAATACAAATTGAAAATGAATTAAAAAAATAAATTAAAATAAATTAAAAAATAAATTAAAATAAATAAAAATAAAATAAATAAAATACAAATAAAAAATAAATCAAAATATAAATTAAAATATAAATTAAAAATAAATAAAATAAGTTAAAAGTAATTAAAAATAAATTAAATATAAAATAAATTAAATATAAAATAAATTAAAAATAAATATATATAAACGAAATCGAAATAACGTTACAATACTATAAAGTCAATAATGTTGATAATAACCGTAGTATATCCTTTCAATTCATCTTCTGAATCTTCATTTTGACTTCGATCCAAAATATGATGAACTTCAGTTAATTTTTCCATAGCAATTTTCACATTACCCGTGTGCATATGAAAAGTAATGAACAAAAGTGAATAATATAAATGAAGTTGTTGATTCGTTATAGGAAATGTATGAGATTGTGATTGTGATTGATTTGTTGTTGATGGGAAGTAAACTGTTGATAATTCTGTCAGAGAATGTTGAGCTATTGAATAATTTTGACTTGTAAATGCATATTGTGTTATTGAAATTAGAAGGCATGCCTAAATAATTTAATAAATAATTTAAAAAATAATTTAATTAATAAATAATTTAATTAATAAATAATTAATAAATAATTTAAAAATAAATAATTAATAAATAATTTAAAAATAAATAATTAATAAATAATTTAATTAATAAATAATTTAAAAATAAATAATTAATTAATTTTACCTTCATTTCAATATCACCTCTTTGATCTGCCATTAATTCTGCTTGCTTCAATATTGATAAACATCCATTGAAATCATTTTCTGCATAATGAAAGTCTGCGCGTTGTAATAAAAAATGATAAGCCCAATCTGGCATATTACGTCTATAATAATAATAACAATAATAATTAATATTATAATAATAATAATAATAATTAAAATAATAATATATTAAATTATTTAAATAAAAATTATTCAAATTAAAAAAAAAAAAAAAAANTAATTAATAAATAATTTAAAAATAAATAATTAATTAATTTTACCTTCATTTCAATATCACCTCTTTGATCTGCCATTAATTCTGCTTGCTTCAATATTGATAAACATCCATTGAAATCATTTTCTGCATAATGAAAGTCTGCGCGTTGTAATAAAAAATGATAAGCCCAATCTGGCATATTACGTCTATAATAATAATAACAATAATAATTAATATTATAATAATAATAATAATAATTAAAATAATAATATATTAAATTATTTAAATAAAAATTATTCAAATTAAAAAAAAAAAAAAAAACATCATTATATATAAGAACAATTTATTATGTATAAGAACAATTGACAGAAAAAGAAATTCACCCACTCCATCGCTTCAATCACATTAGATTTCATCAGATTTCGAGCTGCTTTTAAATTATGTGTACTTTTTAATATGTTGCACTGAAGATCAATCATTTTAAATTTAATTTCTGTTGCATTATCCAGCTGTTTGATTTGATTTGATTTTTTTTTTAAAAAAAATTAGATTCGAGACATTAAATTTTTTTTTTTTGAAAAATTAAAATGAGATACCTTTTGTGCAACCAAGATCTAAAATTAAGATAATGGGATGAGATAATTTAAAAATAATTAGTAAATAAATAAATAAATAAATAAAATTAATAAAATTAATAATAAAAAATCAATAAAATTAATAAATAAATATTAAATATTTACAGCTTTCTGCAAATGACTTTCCGACTCTCGAATATTATCAGTAAACCAAAATAATATTTGACTTAATCTAAATCGCGTTTTTAATTCAACCAATGGCATGTAGGTGTTTCCTTTTGTAATACTCATAATTACAGCCTCCAAACATTTAATTGCTGCTAAAATATGTTGTTGATGTTGTGGTGATAATTTGGGAAATTTGGCTAATGATGCTGTAGGTAATGAAGCTGCTTTTGACAAATAATGTTCAGCTAAATACCAAAGAAGTTGATATGGTAATAATTGAGGTTCTTGTGATTGATGTTGTTGTTGTTGTTGTTGTTGTTGTTGTTGTTGTTGTTGTTGCTGCTGTTGCTGCTGTTGCTGTCGTTGCTGCTGTTGTTGAGTTATCTGTATCTGTTGATGTTCTTGTTGTTGAGTTATCTGCATCTGTTGATGTTCTTTTTGTTGAGTTATTTGCATCTGCTGATGTTGTTGAGTTATCTGTGGTGATGATTGTGGTGATGGTGATATTTGTGGTTTATATAGAGGAGGGTGTGTAGTAACACGCGTTTGAGGAAGAACTTGAGGAAGAGTTTGAGGAAGAGTTTGAGTTGGAACTGTTGGTTGTGATATTTGTTGTTGTTGTTGTTGTTGCTGTTGTTGTTGTTGCTGTTGTTGTTGTTGTTGTTGTTGTTGTTGTTGTTGTTGTTGTTGTATTGGTATTGGTATTTGGCTTATTTGACTTGAAGGTGTTATCTCTAGTGAAGAATTTTGATCGTGTTGAGAGTATTGTTGTGTCATAGTTGACATGGTTGGTATGGTTGACATGGTTGACATGGTTGACATATTTGATGATGGTTGTTGGAATTTTGATTGATAATGATTTTGATGTTGAGTAATTTGTTGAGGTATTGGAATTTGTGGAATTTGTATAGAAAGTTGGTCAATATGAGGAAGTTGTTGAGTAATTTGTTGAGAAAGTTGTTGAGAAAGTTGTTGAGAAAGTTGTGGAAGTTGTGGAAGTTGTGGAAGTTGTGGAAGTTGTTGAGAAGTCGAAGCATAGTGATAGGTTGGATTGTTTGTATGTTGCGGGGTATGTATTTGAACGGGCATTGAATTTTGTATGTTCTGTGTGGTGGTGGTGGTGGTGGTGGTTGCTGAAAGTGGATAAGGAATGTTTGCATAGTTTGTTTGTCTATCATATGGTGAAGGTGAATTATATTCTATATAATCATATTGAGTTGATGGAAAACGTTGCTGTTGTTGTTGTTGTTGTTGTTGTTGTAGTGCTGGTTGGAAATGCTGTTGAAAATGCTGTTGTTGTTGCTGTGTGTGAAAATGCTGTTGTTGAAAATGCTGCTGTTGCTGCTGTTGTTGTTGCTGTTGTTGCTGTTGATAATATTGTTGTTGATAATTCCAGTCTTGAGTTGACCATGGTTCATATTGTGAAGGAAAGTGGTGTTGAGACATGTTTTGTACTAATTTTTATAACAATTATAATTATGTGAAGAATGATTTTTTATTATTTTTATTTCACTTTTTCTTTTAGAGAAGTTTGTACAAAGTATATATATATATCACTTAAGTTCCACTTTTTTTTTTTATGAGATCCCAACTTTAATATATGTACGAAATTGTTACACAAGAAATTTTAAAATTTTAATGAGAATCCTTCTCTGTATAATCCCGAATTTAAAATTATTACCAATAATACCTATATTCTCTATATTATTATATTATTTACATTAATTAATGGAATTAATCAGAAATTAATGAAATAATCAGAATTAATTTTTTTAAAAGTTGAAAATTTATTTGGAAATAATTATTGTTCCATTATATCTATTATCTTATTTACATAAAACGATCAAATCTGCTTACGTGGTCGTGTTTGCATATTATGTGTCGATTTTGCTGCACTGGCCTTAAATTTCTCGAAACGATTTACAACAGGTTTGTCGAATGTTTTTTTTAGATTATTGGTTAAAGTCTGTGAATCTTCGATATTGTCATTATTATTATTTATGGTAATAGATTCTTTAACTTTTGTTCTTTGAGACTTTCGATTAGAAGATAAATTTTCGGAGGCAACAGTTTTGGTATCATTATCAATCGTAACTTCAGTAACTTCATCGGGAGATGCCTTTCTTTTTCGGCGTATTGACTTCTATGAAATAATTAAATAATTAAATAATTAAATAATTAAATAATGAAATAATTAAATAATTAAATAATGAAATAATGAAATAATGAAATAATTAAATAATGAAATAATGAAATAATGAAATAATGAAATAATGAAATAATGAAATAATGAAATAATTAAATAATTAAATAATTAAATAACGAAATAATTTCATAATTTCCCACTTTAATTCTTAAATTATTAATATATATACTTACGGTTTTTCCCGAACCTTCGCTATCATTTAATATTTGAACATTTGGAACAATAGCAGTTGTTCTACCACCAACTGTATTAAATATGATTTTATTTCCATCTGGCATAAAAACATCAGCTTTATTTCCTTTATTCCATCTATAATGAAATAACCAAGATTTCGGAAATAAATCTGATTCGGCATTAACTTCTACAGCTGTTTGACATACGTAACTCATGTTCTCATGTAATTTGGTAATTTGTTCATTACTTAATGTATGAGAATATTGATTGGGATGTATTTTGGATTGATATAAAACTTCATCCGCTATCCAATTTCCTACTCCCGCCGAAAATCCTTGATCTAATAATAACACTTTAATTGGACAATGCCTTTTTAATATTAATTCACTGAAATTAGTTAATGTTGGCATATCTTGTAATGGATCAAATCCAAGTTGTGATATTGGAGGTTCAATTAAAGGTAAATTCACAAGTCGAATTCTTCCTAATCTACGTTTGTTCGTGAATGCCATAGATATTTGAGAAGTTGAATCAATAGGATCCTCTAAAACCATTGCAAATTTCCAGAAACATGGAGGCCATTCGTCGTTTGAATTTTTATTGATATTTCTTCGATAATGAAAGTTCTCTTGATTTTTGAACTTTAGAAAATAAATAATGTCATTATTATTAAAAGTAATCTTATCAGTTATAATTATTATTTTATAAATCCATACCTGAATATCTCCGGTCATTCCAAAATGAAAAACTGGATGTGGTTTTTCATCTAATACTAGATTCGAAAATATTACATTGAATCACGTTGAATTATGTTGAATCACGTTGAATCACGTTGAATTATTTCGAATCACTTTGAAATCAACCTAAATAAACCTTAACTTACAAAACCAAAAATATTTTCCCTTACGACCAGTATCCACTACAGTTTTATTAATAATACTTTTCTCGAATTCTTTATTGGTAATTTCACAAAATACCAAATCATCTTCTTGCTAAAGATTATAAGGAGTATAAAGAATATAAAAAATATATATATAGAAATAAAAACTCTCAAGGAGATCAAAATGAGTTTATTTAGCTCACCGTCTCAACTTGTATTATTTTCTTTCCAATTAAATTTTTATTGCATGCTCTTTCAACGCGATAAACTTCAGGAAGTTCCGGCATTTTGATAAGAAATTTTCTATATACGTATAAAAAAAACTTTAAGTGAATCTAAAAAAAAAAAAAACGAGTAAAGTATTTAAGGTTGATAACCAGCAACACAAGTTAATATCACCAAAATTTTATAATTGATTTTATAATCACATGTTGCAGATCTTATTATCCCGTCTTATTGAATAAACTGAAAACTTCAAATACTTGTGAATATTATTACGTTATGTTTAAAAATAAAAAATCTTTTTTTTGTAGGAGCAAACTTTATTAATATTTTCAAAAATTCTGATGCATAAAAGTAAATATGCGTGACCTCCAGGATCAGTTTTATTGTTACAAAGAATACAAAAATAAATTAATCAGAAATAACTGTTTATTTTTTATTAACCGAGTTTTTTTGCTTCCTTTTAGAATTTCATTTCTGTTTTTGTTTAGATGTTTCCTCATAATCCTCATAATCTGAATCCGAGGTATTGTCATCTGGACTTTCGTTATCAAGACTTGATCGTGGTGATAGTGATGGTGTTGTTCCTGGACTAGGACATTCAGCTTCTGTTCTAGACAGATGTTGTAAGTAATTATAACACTTCAAAATTTGAGGATTCTGTGATTGCATATCTACTGTTGGAGAAATTTCGAGAGTACGTGATTCTTCTTTGGGTCTTTTAAGAAACCAATTTTGATTATAAGTTGAGAGAATACCATATTGTAATTTATTTACAACTAAATATCCAAAAATTTGATGTATAATGTCTACAACAGAAATCTTTCTACCAGCATTTAGGGGAATTGTCTCACATTCTTTTCTTCGCAAATCTTCCACATATTTTTCATGAAGAGATTCACTATCTTCCAAATATAAGACCCAAAAAGTCTTTACTTCAATTACCATTAATAATTCGTTAACATTTTTATAAATGAAATCAGGATCTCCTTTAACATTATCCTCCTTTGAAATTCGCTTAAAAAATTCAATTTGTTGTTGTGAAGTTGTAATAATATGGAGGTTGTCAAATATATTATTTTTTAATGCACCTCTAACATCTTCTTCATTTGATATATCATAACTTTTATCATAAATCTTAAAAGATGGTCGTGGGTATTGTTTAATTTTATCATCTAATTCATAAGATTGAACCTCATCAAGAAATGAAGTCCAACTTTTGACTGGAAATGGTTTACGGGCCGTAGTTGATTTAGTGGTGGTGGTGCATTTATCCAGATCTGAGTAATAGATAGGCGGAGGTATTGTTGATAATACCTCAAGTTCAGTTTTGTTTGTTTGTTTTTTTTTCTTTCTTTTTTTTCTAGGTTCTAATATAAAAAAAGTAATGCAATTCAATATAATATTAACCAATATAAATGTGTAAAGGAATATAGAATGTATTTACAATTTATCATGACTTACCACTAGAAGTAGGTACTATGTTTTCCTTTTCTTCTTCGATTCGTTTCTGATTAGATAATAAATTAGTTAGTGGATTATATAATTACCAACACAAGAGTTTCATAATTGATTCATTCACTTTTTTTTGTTCTGCAATTACTCCCTTCCAATATGTCTGCAAACCATTTCCACGTCGTTCCGATGCTACCTACTGTGAGAGAAGATAATGTTAACAGTGTGCCAGCATTTATATTTAGTGATAAAAAAAGGTTTCTCCTCCAAAACCAGTAGACTTTATCAGCACCAACTAGGTTTGGGCGCCTGAATTAAGAACGCCTGGAGTGGCTATCACTATCAAAACCCAGTAATTCTCCTGAGTTCGAGCCTCAATAATGAGCATCAGAACTGAGAAAGAACGTTCACGGTAAAACCGTGGCCACGATGCGCTTTCGATTTCTCAGACCAATATCAGAAGAGGGTTCGCCCAGGAGTTGCCCTCCCGTTGCAAAATGAAAGACGCACCTTCTTTGTTAAATCTATGAAATCTTTTTTGCCAAATAATCTCCTTGCTTCATCTGAAAATCGCTTAACCCAAGTATTGTCAAGGTTACGCCAGTGATCTGAGGAAGTTGATAAAATGATAATATCACGGTGGCGGCCCAGAAATCCACGATACGAATAATTATCTTGTTCGCGTAAGTAGGAAATGAGGGCTAGTAGAAGGTCAAGATTTATGAGAGAAATTGTCTTGGTGAAAGTACAATGGAAGATTACAAAGTCAAAAAAACTTACCTTCATGCCCAAGATATTTGGAAGTACTCATAGTTGCGACGAGTTGATTTTAAAAAAATATAGATAAAAAATTATTGTTACGAAAATCGTAAATAGGAAAAGATGTACAGTGAACCCTCTATAAATGCACCCCTCGGGGAATCAAAATTAGGGTGTATTTATAGAGGGAATGCATTTATAGAGGGAATTTTACTAAGTGTTATTATGTATGGGACTTGGAGCATAGGGTGCATTTATAGAGGGGTGCACCTTATAGAGGGTGCATTTATAGAGGGTTCACTGTAATTTTCTTCGTGGTTAAAATCAGACACGTGTCAATAATTAATTTTTCGTGTCACCATACTGATTATTTTTCGTATATGTTTTACTTAGAATAGATGAATTATTTTTCGTATATAGCGTTCTAAGCCGGTCAAAAAANAAATGATAATATCACGGTGGCGGCCCAGAAATCCACGATACGAATAATTATCTTGTTCGCGTAAGTAGGAAATGAGGGCTAGTAGAAGGTCAAGATTTATGAGAGAAATTGTCTTGGTGAAAGTACAATGGAAGATTACAAAGTCAAAAAAACTTACCTTCATGCCCAAGATATTTGGAAGTACTCATAGTTGCGACGAGTTGATTTTAAAAAAATATAGATAAAAAATTATTGTTACGAAAATCGTAAATAGGAAAAGATGTACAGTGAACCCTCTATAAATGCACCCCTCGGGGAATCAAAATTAGGGTGTATTTATAGAGGGAATGCATTTATAGAGGGAATTTTACTAAGTGTTATTATGTATGGGACTTGGAGCATAGGGTGCATTTATAGAGGGGTGCACCTTATAGAGGGTGCATTTATAGAGGGTTCACTGTAATTTTCTTCGTGGTTAAAATCAGACACGTGTCAATAATTAATTTTTCGTGTCACCATACTGATTATTTTTCGTATATGTTTTACTTAGAATAGATGAATTATTTTTCGTATATAGCGTTCTAAGCCGGTCAAAAAAAATCGGCCCGGCTAAGCTAAAGTCAAAAATTCTTAATATAGAAATAAAATTTATGAGCACGTCTTGTGAAAATCATGTGAAAGTCATGTGTGTTAATTAGTACATCAATAACAAAGTATTATCATCTTCATTTCTTCTATCTAATACTAAAGTATTATCAATATTCTTATTTTTTTTTCAATATCTAACACTAAATTATTATTATTAAGATCACTATCATTACTATTTCCTATATCTAATGTTAAAGTATTATTATCATTATTATTATTATCCCTCTTACCTAATGTTAAAGTATTATTATCTATATCATATAGGTGGATTTGTTTGATTTTTTATAACTAAAAAAGGAAATTTATAGGTAGTTTACTAGTAATAATTTCCTTTTTTAGATTTTTTAGATTTCACAATCAAACAAATTCACCCATATGTCTAATACTAAATTTTATTATTAAAATTATTAATTCTAGATTATTATTATTTTTATTATGTAAGTTATTAAGATTAGAAGACAAATTATTTTATTGATTTAAGTTTTTTTCTTTTTCTTATTGTCCTAATAATAAAAATTATTTAATTATTATTTAATTCATATGGGCTAATTGCAAAAGTCTTAAAATTTTAGATCAGGTGATATCTTTTCAGCCAATTATAATTTTATTTGTTTTTTTGAAAAAATTTAAAAATTGAAAAAATCTCAATATTTTATTAAAGAAACTACTTCTCAACTTCTAAATTCAACACAAAATTTTACATATATTTATAATTTTTAAAAATATTTTATTAAGTAAATAAAAGTTTAAATATAAGTAGACTTGTTATTAAATACTTGTTAACCCATCAAACCTGACCCTAACCCATCAACCCAACCCCCTTATCTTGTGGAAATTTGTTTTATTTCTTTCTTAAAAGGTTTAATAACATTATTTTATTTTATTTTTTCTTTTATTTTATTTATTTTAGTCATCAGGAAATTTTAATAAACGAAAATTTGCACAAATTTTCATTTTGTAAATTTTTGCAAATTTCTAACATCTTTGGAAATTTGCGCAAAAAATTTTCACAATATTTTTGCAATATTTCACAATATTTTTGTAATATTTTGCAAAAATTTCACAAGATTTCGCAAGATTTTCACAAAATTTCGCAAAATTTTATAATATTTTTGTAATATTTCACACAAAATTTTGAAACTTTTCATAATATTTCATTTTTTTTACAAAAAAATTTAAAATAATACAAATTTTTTAAAAATTTTAAAAAATAAAAAGATTATTTTTTGTTACTATTATTATCACTATTATTTTTTTGATATTATTATTTTTTATTTATCTTTAAAAATATTTGAAAGACACTATAGTAAATAGACAAAAATGAAAGTATTATATTTTTTTGTAAGTTTTCGAAATATTTTAAAATTCTTTAATATTATTTTTTATTTACCTTTAAAATATTTAAAAAACACT
>PQFF01000189.1:238371-252848 GCA_003547095.1 Diversispora epigaea | reverse complement strand
TTTTATTATTATTATTATTATTATTATTATTATAGCCTTCACGGTTTTATTATAATTATATTATTATTATTATTATTATTATTATTATAGCCCCCACGGTTTTATTATTATTATTATTATTATTATAGCCTTCACGGTTTTATTATAATTATATTATTATTATTATTATTATTATTATTATAGCCTTCACGGTTTTATTATAATTATATTATTATTATTATTATTATTATTATTATTATAGCCCCCACGATTTTATTATTATATTATTATTATTATAGCCTCCACGGTTTTATTATAATTATTATTATAGCTCACAGTTTTATTATTATTATTATTATTATTATTATTATTATAACCCCACAGTTTTATTATTATTATTATTATTATAGCCCCCACGGTTTTATTATTATTATTATTATTATTATTATAGCCCTCGCGATTTTGTTATTATTATTATTCTTGTCTCCCATGGTTTTTAGCCCTCACGATTCTTACTCCCATGGTTTCGTCTCCCACGATTTTTAGCTTCCATGATTCTTATCCTACGATTTTATTTTTATTATGATTTAGCCTTCACGGTTTTATTATTATTATTATTATTATTTAGTCCCACTATACATGTCGTCAAAACTAATTTGACCTTGACTCAACTCTTAAAATTTCAATTTTTAATTACGTCTGACTTAATTAATTACGTCAATCACTAGTAAAAATCAAAATTTGCCTTGACTCAACTCTAATTTTTTTCAATTTTAATTGTGTCTGACTCAATTCAATAGTTTTGACGACATGTATAGTCCCCACGATTCTTGTTATTATTATTATTATTATTATAGCCCCCACGGTTTTATTATTATTTTTCTTTTTCTTCTCCCACGATTTTTAATCCCCACGATTCTTGTCCCTATGGTTTTATTTATACCTGCCGCCCAAATTCGAAATCCAAATGCCAAAATCCCAAATGCCAAAATCCCAAATCCCAAATTATAATTAGTATTTTTTGCCGAAATCCCAAATCCCAAATACTAGTAATTTGTGCATTTTGGCGTCCCAAATCCCAAATTATTTGGGATTTGAGCAACACGTATAGTTTTATTATTATTATTATTATTATTATAGCCCACGATTTTATTATTATTATTATTATTATTTAGCCCCCACAGTTTTATTATTATTATTATTATTATTATTATAGCCTCACAGTTTTATTATTATTCTTCTTTTTCTTCTTCTTTTGTCTCCCACGATTCTTGTCCCTATGGTTTTATTATTATTATTATTATTTATCCCCCACGATTCTTATCTCACAGTTTTATTATTATTATTATTATTTAACCACGATTCTTGCCCACAGTTTTATTATTATTATTATTATTATTATTATTATAACCTCACAGTTTTATTATTATTATTATTATTATTATTTAGCCTTGCACTACGGTTTTATTATTATTATTATTATTTAATTTCTACAATTCTTGCCTCCATTATTATTATTCTTAAATTTTTAAAAAAAATATTTTAGAAGGAATGTTAAAATTTTAATAAATTTTTTTTATCACATTTGTTTAAGTGTGACATGATTTGATTGGCTAAATTAAAATAAGAATTTTTTTTATTTTATTTTTCCGCAAAAATTTACGGAAATTTTCATTTCAAAAATTTTCGAAAAAATTACCAAATTTTCGCAAATTTTCGTGAAAAATTATGGAAATTTTCGAAGTAAAAATTTTCTGAAAATTTTCACCTCTTAAAATTTCCTGATGCTACTCCAAAAGAACAACTTTACTTAGTAGTCAAAATCTATTATCAATAAGTTTTATTAACTTTATTAAGAGGTAAATAAAAAAAATTTTTGTGTAACAGATTATTAGTCAATTTTTATAATTAGCTGATATGTATCCAATTATTTAATTATTTAATATTTTTTTTTTTTTTTTTTTTTTANCACAGTTTTATTATTATTATTATTATTATTATTTAGCCTTGCACTACGGTTTTATTATTATTATTATTATTTAATTTCTACAATTCTTGCCTCCATTATTATTATTCTTAAATTTTTAAAAAAAATATTTTAGAAGGAATGTTAAAATTTTAATAAATTTTTTTTATCACATTTGTTTAAGTGTGACATGATTTGATTGGCTAAATTAAAATAAGAATTTTTTTTATTTTATTTTTCCGCAAAAATTTACGGAAATTTTCATTTCAAAAATTTTCGAAAAAATTACCAAATTTTCGCAAATTTTCGTGAAAAATTATGGAAATTTTCGAAGTAAAAATTTTCTGAAAATTTTCACCTCTTAAAATTTCCTGATGCTACTCCAAAAGAACAACTTTACTTAGTAGTCAAAATCTATTATCAATAAGTTTTATTAACTTTATTAAGAGGTAAATAAAAAAAATTTTTGTGTAACAGATTATTAGTCAATTTTTATAATTAGCTGATATGTATCCAATTATTTAATTATTTAATATTTTTTTTTTTTTTTTTGTTTCAGCGAGGCTTCGTCTCAAATTTTATTAATTAGAAAAACAGAAAGTTTCTTATACATAAGATACATGACTTATTCTAATGACTATTAGTTAAAGATGAGATTCAGACTATACTTGCACGCAAAATTATTTTGGGGCCCCGAAATTGCAATTTTGGGGAAAAAAGTCGAAATAGTTTTTCATAGAAGACAAAATTATTTTACTTAAAACCCGAAATTTTTTGACTACCCAGATTTATTCTTTGATTGAAGATACACATAACTAGGTACTTTTTTTACTTTCATATATAGAATAGATTCTGCATAAATCTCAAAAAGTCGAAATACCTCAAAAATCCAAAATCAATTTTGGGAACATGTATAATTCAGACTAACCCGAAGGAACATGCCTGTAACCTACCGCCTGACAATAACAATTGCCCTCAGCATGTTAAGGTCCTGCCGAACAACCTATTTTATACAACCAAGTCCAATTACAACTATCTTTGATAACATGATTATATATAAATCTATTTAATGAAAATAAAAAAGAAATTTTGCTTCTACTATAATTATGATTGTTTTTATTTATAANTTTTTTTTTTTTTTTTTGTTTCAGCGAGGCTTCGTCTCAAATTTTATTAATTAGAAAAACAGAAAGTTTCTTATACATAAGATACATGACTTATTCTAATGACTATTAGTTAAAGATGAGATTCAGACTATACTTGCACGCAAAATTATTTTGGGGCCCCGAAATTGCAATTTTGGGGAAAAAAGTCGAAATAGTTTTTCATAGAAGACAAAATTATTTTACTTAAAACCCGAAATTTTTTGACTACCCAGATTTATTCTTTGATTGAAGATACACATAACTAGGTACTTTTTTTACTTTCATATATAGAATAGATTCTGCATAAATCTCAAAAAGTCGAAATACCTCAAAAATCCAAAATCAATTTTGGGAACATGTATAATTCAGACTAACCCGAAGGAACATGCCTGTAACCTACCGCCTGACAATAACAATTGCCCTCAGCATGTTAAGGTCCTGCCGAACAACCTATTTTATACAACCAAGTCCAATTACAACTATCTTTGATAACATGATTATATATAAATCTATTTAATGAAAATAAAAAAGAAATTTTGCTTCTACTATAATTATGATTGTTTTTATTTATAACGTTTGTTACACCTTGTGTAGTATTGTTGAATACACTATTGTTATCTATATTATTAGTCTGAGATGTTACTGCTGCATCAAATGTCTTGTTACGAATCTTCTTTTTCCATTTATTATTACTGATTCCATTCTCAGTTTCCCACTTTTTAACCGCTGTACATCTATCCTTCTATATATGAGTATGTAGGAAGAGTTTAAATTGATTAAAAACGTCATCTATTATTTGATCAGCCAAATCATGTGTTACAACTTTTTGCAAAACTATATCATATACAGTTATCGGGATCAGTTCCAACATAACATCAATGAATGATAAGTGATCCGCGTCTCGCATGCTCACATCTCGGGGAATATGAAGTTTCTTTAATGTTTCTAGTATTTTACACATATTTTTGCACGTATCCCCACATGTTACGGTAGTCGTTTTGCTTACTAACATATTAATAAGTTTATTTCTACATGAGTGTATATTAATTAAATTTTTTGGACATGTCAATACATGTACTTGATCTTCTTTTTCTAGATTGCACCGGATACAAGAATCGTTTTCATATATCTTTGGGAATCTGTCTTTTAACTTCTCTAGTGTGGGCAGTTCATTATTAAATAATTTAACATTAAAAGCTCTTTGCCGGGTTTCCTTGTTATCTGTTACATTGCGATCTATATAAGAAAGTATTGTCGTTCTCCACGACGACTCCCACTGAATCTGCTTGCTTTTAAAAGTAGAAATTGTAGAGCTATTCCGATTGAGCAATCTCCATTTTATTGAATGCTTGGCTGTACCCAACTTTTTAGTAAAATGTCTTAAAGGTTTCTCAATTGTTTCTGTATTCCAGCAGCTCATTGCATTTACAGACGTTAAAGACTGTAAGTTTGGATAGCATTTTAATTATTTAATATTTAATTATTTAATATTTAATATTTAATTATTAAATTATTTAATTATTTAATATTTAATATTTAATTATTAAATTATTAAATTATTTAATATTTAATAATTTAATATTTAACGAAAACTCTATATCACACCAGTGGTGTTGAAGGACCCCGAGCAATCTATGAATAGGTCAGATAATACTAAATTAGGAAATAAGAAAGGAAAAATATAATTTTTGTAAGTAAATTTTTAAATTTTAATTAAAAATAAGCAACTTTTTAAAAATTTTACTATAATAACTAAGCAAACTCTAATATGACTTATTTATAGATTGCTTGGGGTCCTGGTGTTAAGCACCATACCTCGTACAGCATATACATGTCGTCAAAACTATTGAATTGAGTCAGACGCAATTAAAATTGAGAAAAATTGGAGTTGAGTCAAGGCAAATTTTGATTTTTACTAATGGTTGATGCAATTAGTTGAGTCAGACGCAATTAAAAATTGAAATTTTAAGAGTTGAGTCAAGGTCAAATTAGTTTTGACGACATGTATAGTNCCATTTTATTGAATGCTTGGCTGTACCCAACTTTTTAGTAAAATGTCTTAAAGGTTTCTCAATTGTTTCTGTATTCCAGCAGCTCATTGCATTTACAGACGTTAAAGACTGTAAGTTTGGATAGCATTTTAATTATTTAATATTTAATTATTTAATATTTAATATTTAATTATTAAATTATTTAATTATTTAATATTTAATATTTAATTATTAAATTATTAAATTATTTAATATTTAATAATTTAATATTTAACGAAAACTCTATATCACACCAGTGGTGTTGAAGGACCCCGAGCAATCTATGAATAGGTCAGATAATACTAAATTAGGAAATAAGAAAGGAAAAATATAATTTTTGTAAGTAAATTTTTAAATTTTAATTAAAAATAAGCAACTTTTTAAAAATTTTACTATAATAACTAAGCAAACTCTAATATGACTTATTTATAGATTGCTTGGGGTCCTGGTGTTAAGCACCATACCTCGTACAGCATATACATGTCGTCAAAACTATTGAATTGAGTCAGACGCAATTAAAATTGAGAAAAATTGGAGTTGAGTCAAGGCAAATTTTGATTTTTACTAATGGTTGATGCAATTAGTTGAGTCAGACGCAATTAAAAATTGAAATTTTAAGAGTTGAGTCAAGGTCAAATTAGTTTTGACGACATGTATAGTACAGCAGGGGTTAGGATTTTTCATGGGTAGTGTATTTATCACCGTATGTCACACCCTTCGAATATCAATTTTTATTAGATATTCTAGGGATTTAGAATTTTTTTACACGCAGAAACCATATTTGTCACAACTCTAATATTTGTCACATAGACTTTCACGTGAATAGTTTCCAATTATCTTGTTATCATGTGCCTATTTATTTAATTACGTGTTTTATTTTTATTGGTTGAAAAATCACTGGTGTTGAACACCACTGGTGTGATTTAGCAATGTCGATATTTAATTATTAAATTATTTGATTATTTAATTATTTACAAGATAATTAAATATATTTACCTTGAAAAAAAAGTTCCAGTAGGACTATTATAAGATATAAATTGGTCTAGATTTTTTCTGAATTGTCTACATTTCATCAATAATAAACTCGATAAAAAAAAGAAAAAATATTTAATCAAAAAAATATTTGTATGCTTCATCATTTACATTGTTATTTTTATTTAATTAATAAAAAATAAAAATATCTCACTACATTGCAATTAATAAAAATTCCTCATACTACTTTGCCATTTTTTTAATAAAAAAAATCAGCTAAAAAAATCAAAAAATTACTTTATATAGTATTAACTCCTTATAAGAAATATGTATACTTAAAATGTACTTAAAATATATCTAAAATATACTTAAAAATTAAATGTATTTTAAAAATATTTTAGGTATATTTTACTAATAAAACAAGTATATATTAAGTATCAAAAGACAATAAAATGTTATATACTTAAAATATACTTAAAATATACTTAAAATATACTTAAAATACACTTAAAATTTCTTAAAACACACTTAAAATACACTTAAAATTTCTTAAAACACACTTAAAAATTTTTTAAAATATACTTAAAATCTCTTAAAATATACTTAAAATTTACTCAAAATCTACTCAAAACAGGTAATGGTAAGTATATTTTAAGTATATTTTATATATGTAACAATTTTTATTTAAATTTATAGATAATAGTAAAACTATGATGTTTTAAGTATATTCTAAGTATATTCCAAGTACGTGTTACTAGTCAAATAAGAGTAAAACTATAATATTTTAAGTATATATTACTAGTCAAATAAGAACAAGTTAAGTATAATTTAATTATTTTTAAGTATTTATCAGGTTATTTTTAAATATATTTTAAAGTATTTATTAAGTATTTATTAATATTTAATACATATTTTTTTAATATTATAATAAAATAAATAAATTAAAGTTCAAAAAATATATATAAAACAAGTTAAAACTCAAGAAATAAATTATCTTAAATAATGTTTATGTATTCTAAAATAAAGAAAAATAAATTAAAAACTTAAGAAATAAATTAAAACTCATGAAATAAATTAAAATTTATAAAATAATTACCTCAAATAATATTTATATATTCTGAAATAGAGAGAAATAAATAAAATAAAGTTAAAATTTATTAAATAAAATAAAAATAAAGTTAATAATTATTAATAATTAAAACTCAAGAAATAAATTAAATTAAATTAAAGTCATGAAATAATTATATTCAAATAGCATATATATTCATACCTATTTTAAATAAAACAAATTAAAACTTAAAAAATAAAGTTAAAGCTTAAGAAATATAGATGTGAAACTTTAAATCATAATAACTTGATGAATATCGATGTTAAAAAATTAAAAAGTATACTACATTATAGCCAAAAACTGTGGCTTTTTATTTGTNATATATATAAAACAAGTTAAAACTCAAGAAATAAATTACCTTAAATAATGTTTATATATTCTAAAATAAAGAGAAATAAATTAAAAACTTAAGAAATAAATTAAAACTCATGAAATAAATTAAAATTTATAAAATAATTACCTCAAATAATATTTATATATTCTGAAATAGAGAGAAATAAATAAAATAAAGTTAAAATTTATTAAATAAAATAAAAATAAAGTTAATAATTATTAATAATTAAAACTCAAGAAATAAATTAAATTAAATTAAAGTCATGAAATAATTATATTCAAATAGCATATATATTCATACCTATTTTAAATAAAACAAATTAAAACTTAAAAAATAAAGTTAAAGCTTAAGAAATATAGATGTGAAACTTTAAATCATAATAACTTGATGAATATCGATGTTAAAAAATTAAAAAGTATACTACATTATAGCCAAAAACTGTGGCTTTTTATTTGTATTAGGAAATATCATAATAAAAAATCATTTTCTAATGCGTAAATCGCAAGTAAAGTCAAATAAAAAATTATGTACTATAAAATTAAAATTCAAAAAATAAATAAAAATTTATGAAATAAATTAAAACTTATGACATTAAGTTATATATTCTAAAAAATAAACTCATGTAAATATTATTAATCTTAAAATAAATAAAGTTTTAAAAAAAAATTTCAAATTACCTTAAATAAATAGTTATAATTAATTAAAAACTTAAGATTCTACTAAAGTCAAGAAAACTTTGAATATAACTTATAATTATATTAGAAAAATAAACAAAGTAAATAAAATAAATAAAACTTGAGATTACCTTAAAATAAAGTTTAAATAGTAAATAAAACTTGAGATTATTTTAAAATAAATAAAGTTTAAAGATTATTTTAAAGTTTAAAAAAACTTTAAAGAAAATAAAACTCAAGATTATATGACGAGTGAATATGATCAATAGTAATGTGACTAGTCAAATAATATTTAAACGAATAGAAATCTAAGATTCAGATCAGGTGATTAAAGAAAGTTGAACTTTAAATTATTTAAATTATTTATATATTGACAATAAAAGATATCAAAAATATCTGAGTTTTTATAAAAGATATTTAAGATATTACATAAAATTTAAATATGTATATACGTGTTATTACAGATTTTATAAATTTAATAAAGGTATATAATATTATTAAAAAAAATATTTTTTTATATAAACTCTAGAATATGAAATCTCGAGATCTCAAATATTCAAATACTTGAAATAATTAAATACTTAAATATTTGTAATTATTATTTGAAATTTAATAAAATAGTTCAAAAGTAGTTATAAAATTTAATAAAAGTTTATATTAAAATAATAGTTTTAATAAAAAAATTTAAAAATAATTAAACATTACTTACATTACTCATCTATATAATATATTACTATAAAAAATGTCTTCTATATAAACTTTTCCAAAAATTGGATCTTATTGGATCTAAATAGAGAAAATGAAGAAATAGTTTCAAAGAATACAATAATAAAGTTTCGTCATTTATTAAGTAGTCGTTCNGGTGATTAAAGAAAGTTGAACTTTAAATTATTTAAATTATTTATATATTGACAATAAAAGATATCAAAAATATCTGAGTTTTTATAAAAGATATTTAAGATATTACATAAAATTTAAATATGTATATACGTGTTATTACAGATTTTATAAATTTAATAAAGGTATATAATATTATTAAAAAAAATATTTTTTTATATAAACTCTAGAATATGAAATCTCGAGATCTCAAATATTCAAATACTTGAAATAATTAAATACTTAAATATTTGTAATTATTATTTGAAATTTAATAAAATAGTTCAAAAGTAGTTATAAAATTTAATAAAAGTTTATATTAAAATAATAGTTTTAATAAAAAAATTTAAAAATAATTAAACATTACTTACATTACTCATCTATATAATATATTACTATAAAAAATGTCTTCTATATAAACTTTTCCAAAAATTGGATCTTATTGGATCTAAATAGAGAAAATGAAGAAATAGTTTCAAAGAATACAATAATAAAGTTTCGTCATTTATTAAGTAGTCGTTCTGGTAACTTGTCATATAAGTGACTAAAATTTAATTGAACTTTATTATAAAATAAGTATAAATACTTGTGTAACACGTTGATCAAAATCTAGACTTTCCCTATGCTACGTAAAGATGATTTTTTCTGAATTTAATTGGTTCATAATTGGTGGATAATCTCACATGTTATATTCACATGAAGAAAATAGGGTGATGAATATGCAAAAGGTTCATACACGTAAAAAAAGTGGTTATTTTTTTGATATGCCTATAATTGTTTGTTTATAGATACATCAAAAAGATAACTATTTTGTCATATGAAAATTTAATATATCAAAAAAATAACTCCTGATCTATCAAAAATGAAACTTTTGCGACAAATATGGTTTCCGCATGTAAAAATTCTAAGTTCCTAGGATATTTAATAAAAATTGATATTCGAAAGATGTGACACACGGTGATAAATATATTATCTGACAAACCCTAACCTTAATTCCCAAAATTTACATAAAATATCATGTGAAAGGTAGAAAAATTTCTGATAATATTAGAGAAAATTTCACATTGATCGCATATTTGTATAACCTATAAAAATGTATAACCTATAAAAGCATCATGTCTGAACAAAGTATTTCTACAACTAAGCAAAAATCTGCTTCTGAAGTGGTTCGAAAGTATAATACTGAACAACTTATCGCATTTTTTCGTGAGAAGGAAGACCTACAGCTTGACGATGACGATTACGCAATTCTTCGCAAAGAAAAGATCACTGGTCGTGCTTTTTTCAATACGACCAAACAAGAATATAAAGATTATGGTATGAAAGGTGGACCAGCGTCAGTTCTTACAGACTTCGCTAAGGAAATTAAAGGAGGTAAGTAATTTCATTTTCACTTTCACTGTGCCATATTCGTCAACAATGTTGAATACTTAATCTTGTGCTTTTTCTGTATTGCTTATTGTCGAATCCGCCTAAAAAAATGTATTCACGTTATCGTAGAGCATCCCGTTGTTGGTAAGTGATTCATAATAGGTTTTTCAACACGAGTGAACGTACTGCTTTTTCGCTGTTATTTTTTAACGTATATATTATTTTTCTGTTATTATTCCTTTCCTTATTATTATTGTTTTTTCATTCAAGTTGATCCAAGTAGATCCATTAAGAAACAAAAATTAGGAAGTAAGTTTTCACTGGAGAGGTTAAAATAAGTAAGCTGTCGAAATTTTATGTGGACTAAGATAATTTACTAATGACTTCTTTAATTTATTCTTTCAGATCCATTGTTTACAAATATATTAGAAGTGATTCTTGATCTCAGGAAAACACTTCCAGAAAGTTTACGAAAGGAGGAACAGGAAGAGTCAACTTCAATTGATACAAATCTAATCCAGCATCCTTGCAAAAAACCGCTTGCAGTAATTAAGGAACATGTATTATATGTACGAAAATCTTATAGGGATCTATATCACATAATTACTAACGAAAATTGCGATCCCAAGCACCTTGTATCTGGCACATCAGGTGTCGGTAAATCGTGTTTCTTGATTTATTTATTAATTCAGCTCTTGTGCAATAAAACTGATGTCACAGTTATTTTTAAGCCATTTGACGAAGACCTTCTATACTGTTTTGAGGGACCCAATCTCAGTATTGGATATTTTGATGAATTTATGGAAAAACTTTACAATCCTAAAGCATGGTATTTGGTAGACGGTTCAGTTCCCAAATTCGTTATGTCAAAAATAGTTATTTCTACATCATCAAAAAGTATCAAGGACAAGGAATTTCAAGAGTTCGCCAAAAATGTTATAAACAAATTTTGCATGCCACCATGGTCAATAGAAGAGTTAGAAGCCTGCCGATTAAGTGTCTTTCCAGAGATTCCACAGGATTTGATGCTTGACCTCAGTGACGAGGTGGGTGGTGTTCCGAGGAAAGTTCTTCAGATACCAGCATCTGTTATTCGTCAGAAAAATCCCAATATCAAGAATCAACCAGTTATTTTCAATAATCGGGATGCGATTAAGAAAAGGTCTTTAGAACATGTTGAAGAAGCCCTTTCGAAAATTGACGATTTTGAAAAGCTTATACAATGCTTCTCTGAAAATGCGCAATATGTTGAATTAAGCAGTCACCTTATTTATCGGTGGCCAGACACTTTCTATCAAGAACAATCCTTCTCATGGGCCTCTGGTCGTATTTTTGATAAAATTCAGAAAAAACTAGATGATAATAAATGGAATAATCTCTTTTTAAAAATTCGAAATCTTGATGACCCTTCCAGCTCTAGGGGAATTATGTTTGAGTCATACGTACTCCACCTTTTCAAGCTTGGTAATCAAACATTTGAATCAAGGAGACTTAGAGAAAATGAGGTAAAATCTTGCATAATCATTTTCGATAATAATTGAGAAAAGATTAACTATGACCTTTTTTATTATTAGAATGATCCAATTATTTATAATAAATTAACTATTGCAACAAAACCAACTACGAAGTATATTCGATATGCAAACCAGCTCACAGAATATAATGAGGAAGACATAATTATCAAACCAACTATAAGAAATTTCAGTGCGATAGATCTAATTCTTACACCAAACTGTATCTTTCAAATTACTGTATCTCCAAATCACCCTGTGAAACAAAGTGAACTGGTCGACATAGTTCAAAATATATTGGCATATAGAAAAAGTCTGAATGCAAAAATTTTTTTATATTTTATTGTGCCAGATGATATATATGAAACCTTTAAATACCAAATTTACATAACGCCCAAAAAAAAAATTGGAAACGATCTTGAGACCTTTCAGGCAGTTACCTGTAAGTCCTCTATCCTCAATAATGTAGAACAATGGGTCGTAAAAATTAAATTGGAACCTGAAATCTGAAATGATTATAACTTCTGTATTGAACAGTGCAATGGAAATGGCAAATTCCTGTTTATAAGATTTCACAATATTAATTACTTATCGGATTTTGGATTCTAAATCGCTTTATTTTTCATATTAATTATGGTTATGTTATTTACTANGAGAAAAGATTAACTATGACCTTTTTTATTATTAGAATGATCCAATTATTTATAATAAATTAACTATTGCAACAAAACCAACTACGAAGTATATTCGATATGCAAACCAGCTCACAGAATATAATGAGGAAGACATAATTATCAAACCAACTATAAGAAATTTCAGTGCGATAGATCTAATTCTTACACCAAACTGTATCTTTCAAATTACTGTATCTCCAAATCACCCTGTGAAACAAAGTGAACTGGTCGACATAGTTCAAAATATATTGGCATATAGAAAAAGTCTGAATGCAAAAATTTTTTTATATTTTATTGTGCCAGATGATATATATGAAACCTTTAAATACCAAATTTACATAACGCCCAAAAAAAAAATTGGAAACGATCTTGAGACCTTTCAGGCAGTTACCTGTAAGTCCTCTATCCTCAATAATGTAGAACAATGGGTCGTAAAAATTAAATTGGAACCTGAAATCTGAAATGATTATAACTTCTGTATTGAACAGTGCAATGGAAATGGCAAATTCCTGTTTATAAGATTTCACAATATTAATTACTTATCGGATTTTGGATTCTAAATCGCTTTATTTTTCATATTAATTATGGTTATGTTATTTACTATATTAAGAATTTCGAAGGGATGTTTAATAGTTAAGATAAAGTATATAACTTTATATATTACAGATATATTATTCGCTAATTTACTTATTGTATAGAAATCATTTTACTAAAGATAAATAAAGATTTCGTTGCTATAAGTCCTAGGCTCAACTTCATCTATATCTCATGTGATATATTTACATATCTTTGTATATATCTCCATATCCCAAGAAAGGTATATGATTTTTTTTTCGTATTAGTAATGATAAAATTTAACGAATGACATATATTCAACGAATAAAGACGTTTATAGTATCATCTATTTCAAATTTAAGTTCGAATAATATTAAATATAGTATTTCAGGTTGGGAGGAATACTGGGTGACCCAATTTAAACTTTCGAAATGGTTAATTTATTAATCAAAACGGAATCTTGAATGTAATTCAAATTAGATGAAATAGATTATGACAATCACCTAGTTCGAAGTATAAACCAGATGAAACCAAGTGAGAAAATTATTCGTTTTCACCCGGATATCTGATTTTAAAGTCATCCGGATATCCAGATGGCTTATAGGGACCTGGTCTAATTTAGCTACATCAAATTAATGATTAATTGATTCATAATTTACATGTCAATTATTAAGTTTTATAAACTGTTTTTTCCTTTAACATCCGAAGCAATAAGTCTATGTTTATTTAATTGAACTAGTTCATTTGTTTCTGAATTTACATAACAATTATTAAGTTCTATAAACTATTTTTTCCTTTAATATCTGAAGTAATAAGTCTATATTTATTTAATTGAATTAGTTTATTTGCTACATAAAAAAAAACTTTACATAAAAACTGATTATAATGTATCATTTTTTAGTTTGTCCAGTTTCGTTCCTTTGCACTTCTTAACCAATTTTGATCACATATTAATGTTTAAACAGTTTCCGGTGTAAGATTTGATCGATAGTCATTAATAATTCTTCCTGCCATACTAAATATCTGAATAAATAATATGAGTTGGATTATATTATATTAATAAGCAATACTTAACTGGAATTTTACTTACTGTTTCAGAGACTACTAAAGTTATTAGGACAGCAAAAATATAACTTGCCATTGATGACATAGAAGGATACCTCAGTGTATTTTCCTTCCACCAAGTTACATCAGGAAACTTTTCGGGGCGTAAATTTATAGAAAATTTACGGGACCTACAGAAATTTACGCCTAAAAAAATCAATTTTTTTGACTTTGATCA
>PQFF01000189.1:210827-237874 GCA_003547095.1 Diversispora epigaea | reverse complement strand
GATCTTTCGATCTGTCATAGGAATATCTTAGTAAAAAATCGCTCCCTGTCTTATAAATAGTGATCAAAGTCAAAAAAATTGATTTTTTTAGGCGTAAATTTCTGTAGGTCCCGTAAATTTTCTGTAAATTTACGTCCTGAAAAGTTTCCTGATGTAGGATATCAAATGACTCTGATTGAGAATGGGAGGAGAAGTGAATCAGAAAGATATTGCTCAAACTCATCCATTTCATTTATGACATTAACTTAATTAGTTACAAGAAAACGGTTGAAGTTTTGCATTAATTCGTCTTCCTGAAAAACAACATCAGAAAAATCATGATAATTATTTGAAGCAACAATGTTTTGTATATATGTTGATTTATAGATCATTGTAACTCTATATGATAATAAATAATTATAAAATTAATAAAAATAATAAAGTTTTATATTTAAAAATATTATATTCAAAATAACTTACTTCATTTTAATAAAATTTAGCTTGTTTTCTGTTTTAGTGCACAACAAGTACATTCTCTGCTTATATATATGAATCAGTAATGACATTTTATAGGGGATCCATTATAAATGCAATGCAATACATTTGTCCAGTATTTATCAAACTTGGATTGCATTAATGTGGCTATTTAACAAATAAAAGAATTCATATTAGTAACATTTCGTTCAAGATGTATTTTAATTTTTACTATATAAGGAAGAAAAATATTTGCTGTTGAGTATGTGCTTCCTGATATAATATTTGTAACTGTATTAAAATAAATAATTAGTTAGTATGTACTTTTAACAAAGTATAAACAAAACTTCAAATATATTTATTAGAGATTTATTATTACTTTTATAAAATGGCTTCAAAAAATTGCAAATACTTTTAGCTTTTTTTCAATTTTTATCAGAAAGTATAATTTGTTCAAAATTAGTATATAAAATATTCATCAGTAAATTTTTTTAAACATAAGTCTTCGAAGTATTTCACTCTGATAACTTTCGAATACCTCCAACATAAATGTAATATTTACAAAGGTTATTGGTACCGAAAACCTTCATTTTTATTAATAAAATGTAATACTGCGGAGGTTATTAATATTGATAACCTTCAATAACCTTCATTTTATTATAATAAACATAATATTTACGAAGGTTATTGGTCTGATAACCTTCAATAATCTTTGAAAACAAAATTATTACATTAATCTCTGTTATAAAAAATTTCCTGATGTTATTACTGAAAAGAATTACCATAACAGAAATCAGAACATATAACAAGCATATTATTTAGACTCTATATTTTAACAAGAAATTATTATTTAACAAATAAAAATATATATATTAATATAATAGTTTATTAGTATTAATTATTAGTATAACTATATTCTATATTTAGAAAGTTATATAATAGTTATATTAACCAACAATAATAACATAGTAATCTAAATACTGTTGACTTATTTATACTTTCAAAAAAAAATAAGAAATAACAACTAAAGCAGGAAAAAACCAAGTATAAAAAATCATATAACAGTTATATATAACTAAAGCTCCTAACTGTTCGGTTTGAACCAAATTCGAATAGCTGGTTCTAATTTTGGTTTAGTTTAGATTTATCTAAGGTTATTAATTTGTATATTCTTTGATTTAGTCGATTATAGATATAATAAAAACCTTTCCATTTTGATTTACTAGTATAGTTAGTTTGTTTTGTAACTTTGTACATCAAAACTTTATCTTCTATTTCATATGGAAACATAATGGTTAATTTAGTATCATATTATTGTTTTTGTTTTATTTGCTATTTTTGTATTTTCTATTAAGTTTTTCCTTTTTTATTTTGTAATATAATAGTTAATTCATATAGTTGATTCAATAGATTTTTTTTTTAGTGAAAAAGTGAGTAACTCTTCTATACATAAGATAGAAAGGTTCAATTTTTGTAGTAGATTGTTTAGCAGTTCTGTAAACAAATAAAGCAAACAGTATATGTTTGTTTTACTTATCAATTTTTTCAGTAACTTTTAATAATAAATTTACAAGAGTCTTATTGAATTGTTCTATTAATTCATTAGTTTTTGGATAGTAAGAAGTAAAATATAAATATTTATTTTGAATTTTTTTAGTAATTTGTTGATCATTTGATTTTGAAAATAAGTGCTCCTATCAGATAGAATAATTTGAAAACATTCATATTGACAGATAATATTCTCATAAATAAAATCAGCAACTTGTTGAGCTGAAGCTTCAAGGACAGCTTTGGCTTTGGACCATTTAATAAAATAGTTAATAGTAACTATAATGTATCTATTGTTATTTGCTGTTCATGATAAAAATTTAACAAAATCAATACCAATTTGATGGAATGGTCCTCCAATAGGTATTGGTTGCAAAGGTTTAGGATTTCTTCTTTTACCTCTTCTTTGACAATATTTTTTTATTGTTTTATATATTTGTGATCAATAATATAATCCTTTAATTTTATTAAATATGATATCTGTTTCCAAATGTTTTCCTAAAGGATAATTATATAACATAAACAATTACTGGTCGAATGAACAAAAATCAAAATCTTATTAATAACGCAAATATACATTCTATTTGTGAAAATTCACCTATTCATAAATTGAAAAAAATCGATCGCCTATACTTAATAAATCTTAGCAAATTTAGCCATTAATCGGAATTCTATTCCTATTTGACCAGTGAATACTGGTTCAACTTCATGTTAAAAAAATAGAAATGAGTTCTATTTGACCAAACAGTATTTATTTTATTCAGTATATATTTATTTTAAGATCATTTTCCTATTATGTAATTTCATTTATTATTATGTGTATGTACTACTATATTATGAATATATAATAAAGAGCAGAAGTTGGAGTTGCTAAAAATCACACTTTTATTACATTTACATTATTACATTGACTTCTCTTAGAAGTTGGATTTGTTAAACTCATTAAATATACGTTTTACACATACAAAATAAGGACTTTTACATTTGGGGTTTAGGATAAAATTCTAGACTTCGGCAGGGTTAAGATTGTTTATTTTCCACGTGATCAAAACAAATAATAAATAGCGGAAAATTTCCAAAATTTCCTTTTTTTCCTTTTGAACATGATACCTTCCGAAAAAGTAGTGCCCGGTGACATCGAATTTTCTTCAAAACTTGCTTTTTATCTTAATGGAACCAGAATAGAAATCAATAACCCAGATCCTGATACGACATTGCTTCAATATGTTCGTTCCATTGGACTTACAGGGTAAATTTATTTATTTCAATTAATGCTGAATTAATGCTGAATTAATGCTGAATTAATGTTCAATTAATGTTCAATTAATGTTTAGAACCAAATTAGGATGCGCTGAAGGTGGTTGTGGTGTGTAATATAATTTTATTTTTATAATAAATTACATTCATTCCAAAATTAATGCCAAAAATCATTTATATTTCTTTTTAATTATAGGAGCGTGTACAGTGATGATATCATCTTATGAACTAAAATCAAGAAAGATCTCGCATTATTCAGTTAATGCATGTTTATTACCTTTATGTTCAGTGGAAGGTAAACATGTTATTACGATAGAAGGAATCGGAAACGTAAAATATCCACATCCTGTTCAGGTATATTTTTATATATTTTACCTTTCCTTTTTAGATTTTAATAATATTAATTATGATTAAATTATTATTAGGAACGGATAGCTTTATTACATGGGTAAATAATAATAAAAATTCTTTTATTAATTCTTTTGAATTCAAATGTTGACTAAATGTATTCTTTATTGTTGCACAAAAGATCTCAATGTGGATTTTGTACACCAGGAATTGCAATGTCACTTTATGTTTTATTGCGTAATAATCCTTATCCTACTGAAGAAGAAATTGAAGAATGTTTTGATGGTAATTTTATATTTTATTTCAATCATATATTTTTAATCATATATTAATCTAAATAATTAATATTTTAGGAAATTTATGTAGATGTACTGGTTATCGTCCTATATTGGATGCAGCAAAAACTGTATGCAATTCAAAATTTATTTGATATCTAATTAAAAATTCAGAAATTATTTTAATTTAAATATTAAATTATTTAAATTATATATTAAATTTTATTATGTATGAAATTTTAGTTTGCAAAACCATCATCCCATCAGAATAATTATGAAAAAGAAGAAAAAATTATAGCCAATGATAATCTTGAAGATAATAAAAATGTAACTTGTGGTCGAGCTGATTGTTGTAAATTGAGAATTGATGCCAATGGGAAAATTGGAAGTAATAAATTTCCCAAAGTTAGTAGTATTTTATTTTCATTCTTTGATCATTATATTTCAAAAACTTAAATTTTTTTCATTATTATGATAGGTGAAATTTAAAGAATATGATCCATCTCAAGAATTAATATTTCCACCATCACTTATGAATTACATTCCTGTTGCTCTTAATTTCTCGGGTCGAAAAACCATGTGGTTTAGACCTATTAATTTGAATCAATTATTTTATTTAAAATCAAAATATCCCGAAGCAAAATTAATTTCTGGTAACACTGAAGTTGGTATTGAAACTAAATTTAAGAAAATGGATTATAATGTTCGAATTTTTGTTGGTGATATTCTGGAATTAAAAACTTGGGAATTTCAAGGTTCGAAATTTTAATTGATTTAATTAATTTAATTTATTTTAAGCATTTGAGGTTACTGTTACAATTTATTGTGATATAAATATAAAAATAATTTAACATATTTGTTATATTTATTACAGAGGATGGATTATTGATTGGTGCAAATATTAGCCTTACAAAATTCCAAACCATTTTACGGGATGCTTGTAAACATTACAAGGTTTCTTTTTATTAAATATTAATTGGATTATTATGAAAATCTTTAATAGAATTATATATACTTATTGCTCTCTTTTTTTTTATCATTTTTATTTTTTGTAAAGTCATATCAAACCCAAGTTTTTAAAGCTCTTCTATTTAATTTACGATGGTTTGCGGGAAATCAAATTCGTAATGTTGCTACTCCTGCTGGAAACATTGTTACTGGTTCACCAATATCAGATTTAAATCCTATTTTCCTTTCAACTCAAACAAAATTTATTCTCACCTCATTATCATCATCATCATCATCATCTAAAAATAGTCGCGATATTCTAGCCACATCTTTTTGGACAGGATATCGACAAAATTGTTTAGATAGAATTGAAATATTAGAAAAAATATTTATTCCGTGTTCAAAATTAGGACAATATGTACGAGCTTATAAACAAGCTAAAAGACGTGATGATGATATTGCGATTGTTAATTCTGGATTATCCATTATTTTAGATGAAAAAAGTATTGTGCAAGAGGCATCTTTTGCTTTTGGAGGTATGAGTGGTCTTTGTGTTAGAGCACCAATATCGGAAAATTTTGTTTTAGGAAAATTTTGGGGAGATGAAAAAGTTTTTATGGCTCTTCTTAATAAATTGAGTGAGGTACATCTGATCTATTTAACGTCTGTACATTTCTCGTTTTTTTAAATCTATTTTTTTTTTATTTTTTATTTAAAAATATAATTTTTTTTAATATATAAAATTTAAGGAATTGCAATTAAGTTTTTCTTCTCCCGGTGGTATGGTTGCATACCGTAAATCATTGGTTTCAGGATTTATGTATAAATTTTGGTATGATGTGTCAAAATGTGTTGGTATTAAAACTTCTGTTAGTGATGAAGAAGTTGAAAATTTTGTTGGAATTATTGAACGTCAAGTTTCAAAAGGTGTTCAATTAATTGGTCAACCTAAGTAAGTTATTATAATTGTCAATTATTATTATTATTATTATTATTATTATTATTATTTATGAAGAAGTGAATTGAATAATTTTATAATTTTAATTGTGAATAAATTAGCGAAGACAAGAAAATTGTGGGTAAATCAATTCCAGCTATTTCAGCTTTGAAACAAGTAACTGGTGAAGCAATTTATGTAGATGATTTACCAAAACAATATGGTGAATTATATGGAGCTCTTGTTTTATCACAAAAAGCTCATGCAAAAATAATTAAGTGATTATCATTTTTTTTTTCTCTTGTCAATTTTCATCACCAGTAAAATAAAAATAGTATGATGTTCAGACTAAAGTAAATATTATTAACTTTTTTTTTTTTTTAAAAAAAAACCTATTATTTTAGGATTGATGCGTCAATTGCTTTAGAAAAATCCGGTGTAAAAGGATTTTTTACAGCAAAAGATGTTCCAGGTGATAATAAATGGGGAGCGGTATTTCGAGATGAAGAAATATTTGCTAGTGAAGAAGTTCATTGCGTAGGCAAGTTTATTAATTATTTAATTTATTAATTTATTTTTTTTTATTAATACTATTATTTTCTTTTCATAAATTTCATAAATTAATTATTTATAATTTTTTGTCTTAAATGTTTAGGGCAAGTGATTGGTTTAATTGTGGCTGATACACAAGCAATTGCTCAAGAAGCGACCAACTTGGTAAAGGTAGAATATGAANAAAAATAAATAAGTGATTATCATTTTTTTTTTCTCTTGTCAATTTTCATCACCAGTAAAATAAAAATAGTATGATGTTCAGACTAAAGTAAATATTATTAACTTTTTTTTTTTTTTAAAAAAAAACCTATTATTTTAGGATTGATGCGTCAATTGCTTTAGAAAAATCCGGTGTAAAAGGATTTTTTACAGCAAAAGATGTTCCAGGTGATAATAAATGGGGAGCGGTATTTCGAGATGAAGAAATATTTGCTAGTGAAGAAGTTCATTGCGTAGGCAAGTTTATTAATTATTTAATTTATTAATTTATTTTTTTTTATTAATACTATTATTTTCTTTTCATAAATTTCATAAATTAATTATTTATAATTTTTTGTCTTAAATGTTTAGGGCAAGTGATTGGTTTAATTGTGGCTGATACACAAGCAATTGCTCAAGAAGCGACCAACTTGGTAAAGGTAGAATATGAAGTATTACCCCATATATTAACTATTGAAGAAGCAATTGAAAAAAATAGTTTCTATCATATCGAAAGACGCTTATCAACTGGTGATGTTGAAAAAGGATTTCAAGAAGCTGATTTTATTTTTGAAGGTTGATATTTTCGAATGATTTTTAATTATTTTAATTTATTTAATTTAATTGATTTAAATAAAAGATTTTTTAATTCTATTATTATAATTATTATTTATTATTTTTTTGTTTTTTTTTTGTTCAGGCGAAACAAGAATAGGGGGACAAGGTTAATTTTATTCATTATATTCTTTTTATTTTATGATTTTATTCATTATATTCTTTTATTTTATGATTTAATTTATTAAATTTATTATTTCGTTAATTTTGGTACCTAGAACATTTTTATTTAGAAACAAATGCTGCATTAGTAATTCCAAAACCTGAAGACAATGAATTTGAAATTCATTCATCTACTCAAGCTCCCACAGCAGTTCAAAAAGATTGTGCATCGATGCTGGGAATTGCAGCAAATAAAGTTGTATGTCGGGTAAAAAGAATTGGAGGAGGTTTCGGTGGAAAAGAAACAAGAAGTATTCCTTTACCCCTTGTTTTGGCAGTTGGCGCTTGGCATCTTAAGAAACCAATTAGATGCATGTTGGATCGTGATGAAGATATAATTATATCTGGGCAACGTCATCCTTACTTGGGACGTTGGAAAGTTGGTGTTAGTAAAGAAGGAAAGCTTCTTGCTTACGATTTACAGGTATAAAATATTAAGAATTTAATAAATATATTATTCAGTATTCTCTCTCGAATCTTCTAATTGAAATTTATTTAAATTGATTAAATTATCTAGTTATATGGTAATATGGGATGGTCATGCGATCTTTCATTGGGTGTTTTGGAACGTGCAATAACACATGTAGATAATTGTTATTATTGTCCAAATGTCAGAATAATTGGAAAATTATGCAAAACCAATATTCATTCCAATACTGCCTTCAGAGGTTTCGGAGGTCCTCAAGGAATGATGATTACTGAAAATATGATGAGTGAAATAAGCGATCGTTTAAGAATTGATCCAATTGAAATAAGAGTAATTAAATAATAAATTTATTTCTTATCATTTCTAATGTTTATTAGCTTCATATTTATTTTCTTTTTTCTTAAAAAATAAAAAATAGGAAAAAAACTATTATTTGGAAGGTCAAAAAACTCATTTTAATCAAATACTAACGGATTGGCATATTCCTGCATTACATCAACAAATTATGGAATTAAGTGATTATGTTAACCGAAGAAAGAAGGTTGATGATTTCAATTCAAAGAATAAATGGCGTAAACGAGGTTTAGCCTTGATTCCCACAAAATTTGGACTTTCGTTTACTGTATTGCACTTAAATCAAGCCGCTGCTTTAGTTCATATATATACTGATGGAAGTGTTCTTGTTAGTCATGGTATATTAATTTTTATATTTTCCGCTTATATTTAATTTTTTTTTGCAATATTATTTATTTTTCTATTTATTTATTGCATTTAAAGGTGGAGTTGAGATGGGTCAAGGTCTTCATACTAAAATGTTACAAATTGCAGCTGAAACTCTAGATATTCCTTTAGAAAATGGTATTTTTAATTTTAATTTTTTTTTGATTTACAATTGAATAATCGTATTAACATATTAAAAAAATATTAAAAACTTTGAATTATCTCTTTCACTTCAAGTTCACCTTATGGAAACTGCTACAAATTTAGTTATTAATACATCGCCAACTGCTGCTAGTGTTAGCAGTGATATTAATGGTTTTGCAGTTTTTAATGCTTGCCAAACTTTGTCTGAAAGATTAAAACCATATCGAGAAAAAATGCCTGGTAAAAGTTTTAAAGAGGTATTTACATTAATTTAATTTTTGTTCAATTTAATTTAGATGAATTTGATTTTCTAATTAGATTTTTATAATGTATTTAAGATTGTTCTGACTGCGTATCTTGATAGAGTTAATTTATCTGCTAATGGATTTTATAAAACTCCGGATATTTCTCATAACTGGGATAAAAATGAAGGGCAAGCTTTTTATTATTTTACAACCGGAATTGCTTGTACTGAAGTTGAAGTTGATATTTTAACAGGAGATCATACTGTTATAAGAACCGATTTGGTAATGGATATTGGTCGAAGTTTAAATTATGCTATAGATGTTGGACAAATTGAGGGTGCATTTGTACAAGGTGTAGGATGGTGTACGATTGAAGAAACTTTACATTTTCCAACTGGGCACATTTTTACAAAAGGACCAGGAAATTATAAGATACCTGGGTTTAGGTAAGTTTGTGTTTTTGGAAAAGCTGAATTTTTAAATTTATAATAATTATATTTATTTATTTATTTTTATTTTTTATTTTTTTTTCTTGATGTTTTCTAGAGATATTCCACAAGATTTTCGTATTTATACATTCAATGGAAAATATTCAAATCTGAAAACAATTCATAGTAGTAAAGGTGTTGGGGAACCGCCATTATTTTTGGGTTCTTCAGTATTTTTCGCTATTAGAGATGCTATTAAAGCTTTCCGGTATATTATATTAACAATCGTGATTAATTATTTTTATTAATTTAATTAATCCTTATTTAATAAATTTTATTTTTTTTTGATGATTATAGGTTGGCGAATAATAATCATAAAGCTGTGATTCTTTGTTCTCCAGCAACTCCTGAAAGAATTCGTCTTGCTTGTGAAGATGAAATTGTAAAGAAAGCTCACGTTCAAAAAAAGGATGATGAAAAAGAATGGATTCTTGCAGTTTAATATTATTCGATTACAATTTATTATATTTAATATAACTTTTAATATTTATTTATTTGTAATTTATGTACTTATATTTATATTAATTTAATTTAATAAAATAAAAATGTCATGAACGTATTTGACAGGGTAGTTGATCAAAATAAAATTTCACGTGAAATAATTCTGATCACCTGCGAATTATGTATCCCTGGAAGAGCCACATTTTTAGGGATGCTTTTACGGCCGGTTACTGCTGAAGGTTGGGGACGCCTCGAGATGTCGAGGGTACTACTCTCCCTGGTTGTGCGTGGCTTTTAACGAATGTTTATAGGCTTGTTATTATGTACATTTCGCACACGATTGCTTAAGAGCGATAAAACGGTAATTTTTATATAATCTGGATTTGAAGTTTCCATGAAAGTCAAGGTTTGGTGTATTGATATTTCCTGATATAAGATAGCTACTCAAGATCAAACGCGAGAAGAAATAGAATAAAATTACACATTAAAATCAAAACTTAGTGTAAGTGACCAATAATTTGTATTTATTCACGCTTAGTAGATAATCACTTTTTTGCATAGAATCTCAAGACCGATTCTTTATATGATTCCCTCAAGAAAAATTTGAATTATGTTGATCTTTCTAATCTTTCATGGCAAGATCTGGAGACAAATGCGATGAGTCGGTTTTAGTGAAAAATTTGGGACAGTGGCAAAAGCATACTTTCGTGGTAAATATTTACAAACTATATCTAAGAAATGAAATAAAAAATCTAGTGTTTTTACTATTATATCCACTATCAGGAGCCGTGTGAAAATGTGAATAAGAATTTATTAATGAATGCGTTAGCTTAAATCCTTCTCGTAGTGCTAATCCAATTCCTACCATCCCCTCACCACTAAACAATTAATTGTGTATTTTCATTTCATTTGTATCAATAAAAAAATTTAAGCCGAAAAGTTTTTTCGTTTAGTAGGCAAAGTGATCAGCGTGAATTTTTTAAAATTTTGAAATATCTAAATGACAATCTAAATGACAATCTTTAATTGAAATTATTGTGTAACCAGACGATAAATAATTGTTATTAAAAAGGAAATAAATTTTTTTGAACTAAATTTTACTTTACTATTAATCTTTTACAAGAAATGATTAAACATGCTTCCAACACCAAACCTTGATCATTTATCTTCAAAAGATTATGAACAAATTTATGAACCGTCAGGTTTTTAGTTTATATATATTTTTATTTGTCTTTAATGTGTTGTGGTTACTTATCAATGTCTTACAAATAGAAGATACCTTTTTGCTTCTTGATGCGCTTGAAAGTGAAATTACATTTATTAAAAATGAAATCAATCCTTGCATATGTTTAGAAATTGGGTAATTTATAAGAAACTCCATTTCGAATTATTCAAATTATTACAATCTTAATTCATATAATGATGATGATAACCCTTAAATGACTTCTTTTTTAAAGATCAGGTAGCGGTTGTGTATCTACATTCCTAGGACAATTATTGGGCAACAATTCTACGGGTAAAGGACTTTTGTTATTCTCAACCAAATAGTTTAGCCTTCTTGCACCCGGGTAGAAATTAGCTAAATGGTTATTCATATTAACTTTCTGGTTACAATTAAAGTTTTATTCTGTACAGATATAAATCCAAATGCAACTTCAATAACTGTTGAAACAGGACGCAGAAATTCAGTATGAATTAGATAATTATATATAATTTGTATTTAAAATTTTTATTATTTGAATATAACTAATAATAATTTTTAATTTATTTATATGTAACTTAGATATATTTAGATTCAATAACAACAAACTTAACATCTGGTCTTTTGCCACGACTTTATCACTCTGTTGACATATTATGTTGTAACCCTCCCTATGCTGTCACTCCTCATGAAGATATTTATTCAAAAAATATTATTGAGAAAGCATGGGCAGGTGGTATTAATGGAAGAGAGGTGATAGATATGATTTTACCATTGGCTAATGTAAGTCAAGAGAAAGAATAGTTGACAAATTTTTATCAATTTGATGTAAAGAATTTATTGAATATTAAATTAATATTATATCTTAAGAAAGGATTTGCTTTCAGATAATGGAACTTTCTATCTCTTAGTCATCAGTGATAATAAGCCAGATGAAATACGTGAAAAAATGTGGAAACAATACCAATTTCATTCAGAGGTATTATGATAACAATAAAAAAAAAATGATTGTAAAACAGGCCTTTAAAAATAATTAAATATGTTTATTTATGATATAGGTTGTAATATCCCGCTTAGCTGGCAGAGAAAAATTAATTATTTTGAAGTTCCGGAGAAATGGAAGAAATATAAATGATTAATATAGTAATTCAACAAATAATCCCGAGATATCTTAGATATATCTTCCAAATATGAAATTTATGTTTAAATGAGGACATTCTCAAATTTTCATACATTAATGTCTACATTAATACCTAAATGAAATAAAAGAATTGAATATTAATAATTATAGTTCATACAATGAATATTCCAATAGAACATGTTATTATTTATTAGCACCACCGCATATCAATACCGGTAATTCTATAATGCTTGAAAACCATTCTCAATTATAAAAAGGAAAGCATAATAATAATTTTCTATCGTGATTCTGAAAGTATACTTAGAGTTGTATTTTATTTTTAATATTTCAATATATTTATATTAATTCAATTAGTTTAGTTTTTGAATACATAAAATATCATCACTAGTTTTAATTGAATATTATTAAAAAAAAATTTGAAAAAATTACGAAAGAAATATACATTTTTGGATAAATATATAAATATATAAATATATAAATATATAACAAGAGGGTGAGACAATTGTAAAGTTAATTGTCTATATTATTATGATTATTATTTACTATTAGTGCATTCATTCCATGACTAATAAAAAAGGTTTTCGAAATAACTTCATTTCGTTATAGTGAAATTGCCACTACGGAAATAAAAAAAAAATAAATGAATAATTTTTACATATGACAAAAATTTTACTTAAAAAAAAAAAAAAATATAAGAATATTTACGAGACTGAAGTACACTGTGGTCCACTTTTTGTTGAACCCCAACATTTAAATAAGAAAGTGGCAGGCAGTTTTGTACCAGATGGAACGCTAACTTTAACCTTCGCTGAACAGGATGTTCCAGTAAAATTGACTCCTTTACTCCATAAAACTTGGACTAATCCCTTCTGGGTATATAATTCAACGTCAAGGACACGGTATAACTCTACATCCTTATTTTTAGTCCATTTAAATTCAATTGTATTTCCATTCTTGATTTTTGTACCGGCTTTAGGGGAGACAAATTTGAATCCTTTTGGAAGTTTATAATTGGTTTGAAAAAAGAATTTTATTATTAGTCGGCGATTTCTCGAATATGATAATAATATATAAAAAAATATAAAAAATTATTACCTCCACAGAGTTTTGCGAAGATATCAGAACGTTCTTCCAACTCTTGAGGTATGGCAACAGAGTCGACAAAGGTATTTACCAAAAGACATACAATTAAGAAAACAATAATATATTTGCTATTAGAATAAGACATCTTTGATTATTTTTATTAAAGAAATTTTATATTTTTTCAACATGATAAGAGGAGGTATTTATATAAATTGAAGCAAGAAATTTTATAGACAATATTTTTAATTTCAAATTTCAATCTCTAGTTTTAAAAGAAAGTCTAAGCCTTATTTTAAAATCGCGACATTAATCTATTACTTAACCGAATATAGCAAAAATTTTTTGAGGCTATACCAACCAAAACAAGATAAAATTTTTATTTTCAGATTTAATAGATTCAATCGAGGCAGTGCACACGATTGAATTTAATGATTAATTCGATTAATTCAAGAAAATTATTCACAGCCTTTTCAATCTATCAAGTATTATGACAAGTTCTTGTAATCATTTAGAATAGTTATGAAAAAGGCTATTTAATTATTTTGTTCAATTTGGCATTATACTAGTTAATCAATTTTTTTTTTTTTTTTTTTCCGTTACATTTTTTAATCGAATAAAGATTTAAAATGTTAAAATTCTCATCATCATACTTTATACTAGTTTTTTTTTCTCCTAAAAAAAAGGAAGATCGGGAGTTTTATTTTAATGTGAATGTGAATAAGGTTAATGCTTCTTGTTACATTTATAAGATTTGATCACAAATTTTTTCAAGTTTAGAGAATTCCTATTTTTTAATATGAATAAAGTTTAAAAAAATAGAATATTGTTCGTAATGCAAAACGCCGACGAATATCTTATTTTCTTTTAACTGTTAAAGGCCTTGCCTTCTGAAAATCGAAAATAATTGAATTGTTACAAACGCTTGAAAATGATGATTTAACTATAATTTGTTTTAGTCGATTCGATGTATGACGCAATAATATTTTTCTTTTTCTTTTTGAAAGAAAGTTAGTTTCTCTCATTTGAAAATGTTCTATATTTTTTAAAATAACTGATGCGATGTATTATATATGGACAAACCATTGTCTTGATTAAAATATTTTAAACGACCAGTGAGGATTGTCTTGATTAAAATATTTCGCATTCAAAAATAGGATGTCTAAAATAATTTAAACGATCATCAAAAATTTTATCGGTTATTTATAAATCGGGTCACCTTCCCTTTTATAGCAAATCTGATAAATATTTTATCTATTATGTCAATTCAATCTAAATTTAAATTACAAATTAAGTTCATATATACTTAATGTCAAGATTTTTATATAATATCAAATTTATAAAAATGTAATGGAAAACATACTAAACTATAATAACAAGTAAATTATTTATAAAATATAACTTGAAATATTACATATCAACTAAATAAAAATATAATATAATTGATACTTACCTAACCCATACTTAAAGCAGAAGTAGATTTGATTAATCCTTCAAGTTCTTTTTCAAAATTTTTATTATTTTTAGGTTTTGGAAGATTTGTATAATTGAGAAGTCTACTAGCATAAATTATAATTCATTGGAGTTATGATTGTTGTATTTGAAAAATTTATAGCATTTTCAACTTGAATTGTAATTTCATTATTATTTTCATAATTATATTTATAACTCTTAACTCAATTGTTTTCCAATTGATATTATATTATTAAAATTATTTTTTAATAATCTCTAAGATTTCCACCTCATATATTTGTCAGATCTTTCGTTATTCCATAAAATCTGATTGAACAAATAAATCTGTATTTGCTGTTCTCAAGTGAATTGACATCTAAATAATCTATTTTTAAATTATAATCTAATTTATTATATATTTTTAAATAAACATATTAATTTAAAAATACTTCACCTCATTAAAAATTCTTCATTTAAATTTGCAAAAGTATTAAACTTTTTTAATACTTAATATCCCATCACTGAATTGGTCCACCATAATATATAGTACCAAAACCGCCTTCATAAGGTATCCATTCTATTAACTTCTTCTCATCCGCATTTAGTTGACTAAATTTATCTATTGTTTTGTTTCCACTTGTCCATTATCAAAATTATTTTTGCGGTGTGTCAAATCTTTCTTTTTTGATGAATGATCTAATTAATAAATTGTGAAGAATTTTCGCTTTTGTAGAAAATTGAAAAATACCATGATTCATTATTTGTCGCACGCATACGCTAGATACTGCTTTTACCGATTTACCAAATTATAATAAATTAATTAAATTAAATTCATGTAAATATTAGGTGAATTCATACTCTATACCTAATGTCAAGATTTTTATAATATCATATTTATAAAAAACTTAATGATGAATGTACTAAACTATAATAGCAAGAAAATGTTTAAAAATTATGTGTATCCAAACTTAAAGAGAAACATATTTTTAATTCTTCAAGTTCTCTTTTTTCAAAATTTTCTTCATTCTTAGGTTTTGGGAGACTTGGTAAAATCGCTTGCAGTTATAATTAAGTTTTTATTAATTGATGTAGCATTTTTCAATTTGAATTTGAATTGTAATTACATTATTATTTTACTTTTTATAATCATTACCATATTCCACATTGCATAACCTTGATACAATTCTTCAAAGTTGGTCTACCAGGATGAAAGTCTTGATGTATTGATGTATTATACTTTAATTCATTATTTTTTAAATGGTCTCAAGAAGATTATACTTTAAAGCCATCATATATTTTCGAGTTTCTGGATCTTATGTAACTCAAAACTAATTGAATCCATTTTATAAATCCACTTATCATACTATATAGTGTCAAAATCACCTTTTGCAATTTCTTGAGACCTATCATGCTTTCCAATTATGATCTGCGCATCTTGAATTAAGGTTTGCACCACCCAGGTAGGGTAGTGTAATTACATCACATGATCGATTTCTCTTAAAATGATTTGATCATCCAGAATTTTATCGGATACGGATATTCTATTAATTAGGAACAATATGGATAATAAAGAAAAGAAAAAGAAATGTCGAAAAGGTCGTACGCATCGATATCGTAAACGTGAAAAATTACACATTTTAAATTTTAAAAAAAGAGGAAAAGGTTAGTTTTTTTTTCTTTATTTCTGTAAGTTTATAATAAATAAATAATAAATAAATAATAAATATTTTATATCCCTTATTTCTCATTTAAAAAAGTGATTCAAGATAATAATTGGAAATCATTTAGAAAATGGTTAAAACGCCAAGGATTACCCAAAACTAAATTTACATTAGCTGAATTTGGAGGCATGTATTTAAAAATTATTATCTCCTGCTGCTGTTATTATTATTGATGTAATTTAAATAAATGAAATAAATAAAAAATATCAGGTAATAAATAAATAAATAAATAAATTAATAGACACAGGGAGAGGATTAATGGCTACTAAGGATATTAAGGAAAGCAAATAAATTTATTAAATTATTATTTATATCATCAAATCATTAAAATTACTTGTTATTTATTATTAGGAAGGAGAAATTTTAATATCAGTTCCTCTAAAATTAATATTTACAAATAAAAAAGTGAATGAATTATTAATTAAAGAATTTGGATTAAGGTATTTTAATAATTAAAAAATTATATATATATTTATATAATTATATAGATATTCAATTAATTAATTAATTATTTATTTAACTATTTGTTTTTTTTATTTAACTATTTATTTATTCAATTATTTGACTATTTATTTATTCGATTATTTAACTATTTATTTAAATTTAATTTAATAATTAATAAAGAGCTTTTCAATCCTTGAAATTAACATCTCATCAAATGTTGGCACTTTATTTGGCTTTAGAATACCAAAAAGGAATAAATAGTCAAATATATCACTATATTCAAATGTTACCAAAAGATTTTGATGATTATATGCCAATATATTTTGATTATAAATTATTAGAAATAGTTCCTGATAATATGAAAGGTAAAATAAGAAATGTACCCTTTTTCTTTCATTTCTTTCTTTCCAATATATAATTTTATATACACTTTTTATTCATTATATCGTAGAATTAATCGATTCCCAGAAAATAAAATTTGAAAAAGATCTTATTAAAGTTTCTGGTTTCTTGAAGGTACATTTTATGTATTTATGTGTGTTGTGTTATCATTTTATTAAATATTTTATATATTATCTACAGTATATTTATAATTGATTATACTATTATAGTCAAACAATGTTACAAGAGAAAGGTTTTTATGGGGATGGATATGTGGTAATAATTAATTATATTATTCACATTTATATCAATTATATATATTTATATCATTATATATATATCAGTTATATTTCATTTACTTTAATTAATTAATTATATTTATTTATATTAATTGTCATTATAGTTACTTCCCGATGTATTTATTTAGAAAATTCAAAATCCTGGTTAAATTCTAATATCAGAGACAATATTGCAATTGCTCCAATGTTAGATTTCTTAAATCATAGTTTTGATGCAAAAGTAATAATTTATTTGTTTATTTTTTAACTTTATTTAATGTATGTTTATTGTTTTGATTTATTTAACTTTTTTTTTATTTATTTGATATTATTGTAATTTATAGATAAAAGGAGAATTTAATAAATCAAATCAGTGTTATGAGATTACTACATTTACTTCTTATAAGAAGGGACAACAAGTAATTTTGTTATTTCATAAATGAGAGAGATTGAATAATAATATTTACTAGGTATACTTGCATTTATACAAATATTAATGCAGTATTGATAATATTAATTTTAATAATATTAATAATAATTTAGGTTTTTATAAATTACGGACCACATGATAATTATTTAATCTTACTTGACTATGGATTCACTATCCTAAATAACCTTTATAATTACATATCACTCGATAATGAATTTTTTAAATTTAAAATTCCCACAGAAGATGAAAGAATTTGGAAATTTAAATCAAAATTATTGATGGAGAATGGATTTTATGGGTTAGTTAACCAAGTTTGATACATATTTATTTGCCGAATTTCATTGGTATATAAAAATTATTAACATATTAATGTCCATATTATATATATAAAGTGATTACACCTTAAATAAATCACAAATATCATTTCGTCTTTTATCAGCATTACGATTAAGGCTGTTACCGGAAATCGTTAATATGAATAATAGTAGTAATAATGATAATAGTATGTTTTTATCTCCTCCAATTTCTCAATCTCTTATTACAAACTGGAAATTAACTTTAAATGGTGAAAGAGAAATTATAAATAATGAAAATGAAGTTGAGATTTATAGATGGATTTATAATATTTGTATGGAATTGAAAAATAAATATGAATTAAAATTGAAAAATGTCGATAATTTTGTAAGTGTTTTATTTATTCATAATTAATCAGTGTTTATTAATCTTTGTAGAATGTTTATTTATTAATCTTCTATTTCCTGAAAATTAATTAAATTGTAATTAGAAGGAATTTGAATTTGAAAAATCATTCAATCGTCTAACAAACATCAAACTTCTTTGGATTGAGTCAATCGATATTTTAAATTCTGTGATAGAATTATGTAATGAATTCCTTCATTAAATTGTATCATTGTTATTAATGTCATTATTATGTGTGTGTTTTTTTAAAGTTATATTAATGCATTATTGGCTTCATTTAACCATGTAAAATAAAATAAAATAAAAAATAGCAGTTTTACTATGCTATTATTGTGATGAGGGAAATTATGCATCCAAATGATAAATCCCAAATTACTATTAAATTAAATAAACTCTATTGTATTCTTATTTATTTTTTTTTTAAAGTTAATTTTTATCCTACCTATCATTTACTATATTTTATATATTAAAATTACTATAGTCCCAAATCCCAAATTAATTTACAATGTTTTTAATAACTTGGGCAACATGTATAGTATTAATGTAATAATAATTATCTTAATGACATTGCTGATAAATGAAATAATTTATTGTAAATATAAAGGTATGCAAAATAAATAAATAATTAAATAAATAATAATAAAAAAACCAACATTTTTCTCCTCTAAAAATATGAGCTCATATAGAGAGAAACTTCTGATTTCTAAGTTCATTTGCTTCTCTCAATAATTCATTGAGAAATCATCCTTAACTCTTCTGAACAGGTGATAGTCTGAGCCTGATATAAACTGGTTTATCCCTCTGGCCTTGCAAAAGTGGATAGCCAGGTGTTTCCCGAGTTTCATTCTGGCTGTATGACTCTAACCTTTTACTGTCAAAATTTTTTCCTAATAGGTAATGTGTAATGTAAGCCCAAAGTCATTACCTAAATGTTGACAAGCATGAGAAACTCCTCACAACCAGGAATAACCCTCAAGGGTGCAATTATTTGACAGGGTTGTCAGAGTTCTCTGATATAGAAATCCAAATGTTTATCCTCTATTTATAGTATCTATAACATGGGAAAGTAGTTTCTTCAAGGTTTAAATACGGCAGCAGGAAAAGAGATAAAAATATGATAAAACTATGATATGGGGTTTTTTTTAACCAATGGAACCTTGCCCCAAGACATTTGTTTTATGTGAAAAATAAATATAAACCTATTAAACAAAAATTACATAGAGAAGCTTGCTATTACTAGAAAAAACTAATCTATGGCACGGCCATTGTTGCTCAGAAAGCCTAGGAAACTAATTAGCCAAGACTCTGTCGGTTAGTTTTAAAACAACACGGAGTTCCATGTTCACTAACCACTAATAATTCTTGAGAATAACCGTTGCTTCGTATAGAAAATTGCCGTAGGAAGAGCACTTGTCACCTGTATTATAATCAAGATGGATCCTGGATGCAAATGAGTTTTCTCTGTATTGTGGTTGCTGGTCATTTTCAAATTCATAATAGAACTCAAGTCTGAAACATTGATTCCTACTCCTGTTACCCCACCTCCCCTAGATTTTTTATTTTTTTCCTATATTTTGACTTTCCGCAAATAATAAATTTATTGCAACTTTTGGAATAAATGTTTCTAAATTTCTGAATGCTGTTAATTATTACCAACTTTCCATCTTTAGAGTTTCCCATTAATTCACCACATATTGCCGATAAAGTGTTAGGGATTAATCCTGCAATTATATCTAAAAAACAAACTTGGGCATACACCATTAACGCCTGATTATATTGATCAAAATTTTTGGTAAACATGTCAAGAATAAGACTTTTACTTGTTTCTTCCAGATTCAAATCCTTTTTAAGATTTTGCTGCTTTATAGGTGAAACTTCTTCTTTAAATCCATTAGTGGATTTATGTTAATTTGTGATGAACATGTAAACACACATTAGTTAAAATAAAAATATGGTAAGAACTGATTTTTTCCATCAAATTTTACATAACTTTTAATGTTGTACAAGAGAATTTAGAAGGAATAGAGTAATAGAACTTGTATAATAAATAGGTGGTGTAAATCAATAGGGAAACAAAACAAATTAACTAAATTGTGAATCATTATTTTACAATGAACTACTCAAATAGCATATTACGTAAGAAAGGTTTATATTAAAAGATATAATTAACCGAAGAGAAAGTTTAAATGCAAATCACTTTCTCTAATAACTACCATTTTAATTATTAGTAATTATTAAACTTGAATGCGTCCTAAGAAGGTGATTAATGGCTCAAGAATATTACATGATAGATTTTGTCAATTTCCATGAACAAATATCATGTATAAAGAAAGGTGCATCCCATTTTGCTTCTAACTTTCCACTTCATTTCTTGTTTAATTGCAACCAGAATACTAACACTTGTCCTCTATACCATAGCTTTTATTAGAATTGTGATATCTTCATTGGAATAATTGTAACTTTTTAATCTGGAGGTTGGTTTCCAGATGTACAGTAAATAATGATAACATGTGATTAAAGTAAAATTTACATAATTGGTATAATTTTTGTTTAAATTTTTTTTATTTTATTATTTAAATTATTTAATCTGAACTATTTATAATACTTACAAGTGCTTCTTATTCTTTGCCTATATTCACAAATCCCTTATCGAAAATTTCTTTAATCAGTTAGCATTCATAAATTATTATATAATAATACAGTTGGAATATTGTAAAAAATATATAATTTTCTTAATAAATAGTAAAATAAAATTAATCCAATTCATCAGCTTTAAGAGCAGATGGATCAAATGATGTAATGGTGACTAATCACTAAAAATATATATCCCCATAAATATAATAAATGCTTTTTCTCTCAGTTCTGTAGTTTCACATGTTGAATGGTAAAATTTTTGGCTATTTGTAAATGATCTACAAATCTCCATAAAGACTATTACTATTGATTTGCTTTCATCAGATCAGATTATTTATTTATATTTTTTTAGCCGATAAAATCTTCCACTTGAGCATTTGATAATTTATATGTTCTATCAAATCAGTGTTGGTAGGCATAGCTAGCACTGGCCAAATGAAGAAAAATAGACAAAATTTTTGGTGCAAATAGCAGGGAGATACACACACACATCGAAAGATCAAAAATTGGCAAAATTTTTGGTGCAAATCAGCTTAGCCTATTTGCGTATCATTTTATCATTTACAAATCTCCCTGCCTATTTGCATATTATCCCTGCCTATTTGCATATTATCCACAAATCTCCTTGCCTATTTGTGTCAAAATTTCGCCTATTTACCAGTGACAAATAGGCAGGGAAATTTGTAGATGATTTACAAATAGACAGGGAGATTTCTAATAATTCGCAAATAGGCAGGGAGGCAGGATTTGTGGATGATTCGCAAATAGGCTAAACCAATTTGTGTCAAAAATATTGTTGATTTTTGATTATTTGATGTTGCTATTTCTTTAATATCCTTAAATATAAGTGAAACATTTATTATAACCATCTGAACTTGAATAAATTTACCTATTGTTTCATTTCCACTTAACCATTTGTCAAATCATTTTGAAATCTGAGATGCATATATGCTTGCATCACCAAGTAGTATATTCTTGCTTACAGAGATAATTGAAAAAGGGGAAGTAGAATTGATCAAAATTGTTGTACAAAATTCATCTTTATTAACTTTTATAAATATTATACTCGTCTCACATAAAAAATAACTTATTTTATTCATAACGAGTTATGGGTTTTTTTCTCATTATAAGTATTATCCCAAGCTTTATATAGGAATTTCCTTTGATATTGTCAGGTTTTCATAGAATTTAAACGAAAATCATGCAAGTTACAAATAGGAATGGCAATCCAGACTTACTACCTATAACCAGTCAAATAAGAAAAACAATCTTTACGTTTTCTGCCTGTCATCTCTAAACAGATAATTTAAAATAATTAAGTACTTTTTCAAGTCAGAACATGTTTTTCTGGAAGGTGACGCGAGTAAGTACAATGAAATATGAAGTTTTATCATTACAATAAAAATACAAATATGTGTAAATATTAAATTGCTTACTTAATCAATCATTGTACTTATTAAATAAACAAAAATGCACATGATTTATTACTGCAGGGTTCTATGATATGCATATGTGAGATTACTTTAGGCGCAGTCCAAGTAATGAAAGATTAATAAGATTAATAAGATTAAAATGAGTCACTTATTTTTCGTTTTTGTAAATGATACACGATTGAGCCAATTTGGGAAATATCTTTAAGCCATGTGCTAAAAAAAAATTCAAGGAGGTTCGTTCTACCACATATATATTGCCTAAATTTTTTTTTAAAAAATAAAATAATAATATACAGAATACCTATACTTAAAGTAACGTTTAAACCCCAAGAATTTTTTTTTTAAACATTTGTATATTTACAGAATTAAATCAAGGCAGAAAACAAATATAATTGGGGTAAACTTCGTCTGTTCATGCTTATATGTTTTTTTTTTTTTTTTAAAAAAAAAGTCTACATCTTAAACCCTAATCAATGTAATCAACTTAAATAAGAAATGTAAAGAAAATGCATTAAAATAAAAACAACAAACCCTTTTCTTACATAAATCGGTTAAAGTTGTTGCGTATCATCTGTTTAAGAAATGAAAATGATATAAATAATATAGAAATAATATAAAATAATGTCTTGTGCATGGACNTAAATGATACACGATTGAGCCAATTTGGGAAATATCTTTAAGCCATGTGCTAAAAAAAAATTCAAGGAGGTTCGTTCTACCACATATATATTGCCTAAATTTTTTTTTAAAAAATAAAATAATAATATACAGAATACCTATACTTAAAGTAACGTTTAAACCCCAAGAATTTTTTTTTTAAACATTTGTATATTTACAGAATTAAATCAAGGCAGAAAACAAATATAATTGGGGTAAACTTCGTCTGTTCATGCTTATATGTTTTTTTTTTTTTTTTAAAAAAAAAGTCTACATCTTAAACCCTAATCAATGTAATCAACTTAAATAAGAAATGTAAAGAAAATGCATTAAAATAAAAACAACAAACCCTTTTCTTACATAAATCGGTTAAAGTTGTTGCGTATCATCTGTTTAAGAAATGAAAATGATATAAATAATATAGAAATAATATAAAATAATGTCTTGTGCATGGACTTATAACAACTTGTTAGGAAATATGCCCGGAGTAAATGCGAGTAATAATTATTGGTTTAACTACAATTGACAACTACAATTAAATAAATTGACCAAAAGAAGAATATTTGCTATTTTGGTTCTGCAGCTTATCTGTTCTGTCATACATTTAGTTGAACTCTTTCGGATAAAATGATTAGCATAATTCCTTCTTTTTACGTTCGATCAAAAAAACAACGCCCTCTCTCTTTATAAACAGGATTTACGACAAGAAATTTCCCAAGAATATAATATATTTTGGTTATTTGTGTAAAATGTAATGTATATATAAATATCTATTAAATATTATTAATCATTTTCTCATCTACTTTCTTTTTAATTATTTTTTTCTTCAACGATTATTAAAATTATTATTTATATTCGTAAAATGTTAAAAATTAAAAAATCGATGAAAAATAAAATATTGAATATATTTAGGAAAAACAAATCAATAACACTTCCTCTTTCGCTACAAGAAGAATCAGAAATAAGCGATAACTTACAACAGGAATCTAATCATCAAGGATTAGAAATACACGATAATCGACACCAAGAATCCAATCGACAAGAATTAGAAATACAGGATAATCAACTACGAGAATCCAATCAGAATCAGCAAGAATTAGAAATGCAAGATAATCATCAACAAGAACAGCAAGGAGAACAGCAAAGAGAAGTACAACAAGGAGAAAAACAGCAAGGAGAAAAACAGCAAGGACAAGAAACAATGAATTCTTTGAAATCATATCATGAAGAAACTTTAAAACAAAAACAAAAAAAGAAAAGAGAATACAAACCATTTAGTTATACTTGGGTAGTAAAAGATTTTCAAAACTTGTACGCAGATAAAAATAAAAAGTATCTTTTTAGCGATTCTTTCACATGCGCTACACCTTTATCTTTTGGCGATGACTCCAATAGCGACGACGAAACTATTCAAAATATAAAAAAATTGACCAAAATCGATAATGAAAATTGTACTGATAATAATAATGATAATAATAATAATAATAATAATAATAATAATAATAATAATAATAATAATAATAATAATAATAATAATAATAATAATAATGATGATGATGATGATGATGATGATAAAAATAATAATAAGGAGGTTGATAACAGTATAGAAAACAATGATAATACAAATTCGGATACAATAACATTTAATAATAATTATAATAAAGAAAAAAAACATAATCAACAACAATTACGACTTGAACATAAATGGCGTTTACTTCTTTATCCACATGGAAACCGTAAAGATGTCAATACACACATTTCACTTTATCTTGCACCAGTTCAAAGTCTTTATGAACGTCAAAATAATATTACATCTAGAATAGCAAAATGGAGATTTGAAATATATCGTATTAATAATGAAGAAAGTGGAGACCAAATGGCAGGTTTAACGAAATTGGTTTGTCATCAAGATGTAATTCAAGAAAAATTTACATTCTTTTCCGAAGAACCAAATTGGGGTATCGTAAAATTTTGCGATTTTAATACAATATCTACGAATCTTAATTCTAATCCCATGGAAAAAGTAGATCTTGTATTTCGAGTACACTTTCTTGATAAAAATGAAAATTTCGCCACAACAGATGATAGTATTGATAATTTAAATATAGATTTATTATTAAAATTAGGACCATCATTAAAGAATTATTTCAATAATGAAAAATTTAGTGATGTAGAATTCACATTTAGTGATACGGAAGAAAAATTAAAAGCTTCAAAAATAGTTTTAGCATCAAGGTCTAAATATTTTAACACGATGTTTAATGGTTATTGGGTAGAATCAAACGTTAATACAATTCATATTAAAGATGTTAGTTATTTTGTATTTAAAACCATAATTTATTTTCTTTATACTGGACAAATTGATAAGAATTTAAATTTTGATATTCTCAAAAATGTTTATTACGAAGCAGACATGAGAGAAATTCCAGAATTAACCAAAATAATTAGTATTTTATTAGTTAAAATGATAAATAAAACAAATTGGGACGAAATGTTATTAATGGGTTGGCAAACTGATAATCATAAATTATCAGAGCATGGATTAATTTATGTAAAAAGTCGATGGAAAAATTTAAAGAATACAGAGAAAATGAAGAAATTATTAGAAATTGGAAATAAGCAATGGATCGATGAATTAAAATCATGGATTGATGAAAATAAAAAATAATTTTAATAATAATAATTTAATAATAATTTAATAGTAATTTAATAATAATTTTAATAGTAATTTAATAATAATTTTAAACAATAATAATTTTCATAATAATTTTTAATAACAATTTATAATAACAATTTATAATAGTAATTTTTGAAGAAGGAAGATTATACAAGAAATCCCAAGTTGAAATAAAATAGATTGTAGAGATTAAATAAAACAAAAATTTTGAAATTCTTTCCTTTGTAATAATCATCATCATTAATTTTTAGTAATTTTCATCATTAATATATTAGGAATTAAGACATTATCTTTAGGTTTAGCTGTGTATTTATATTATATAAACTTAAATGTTAATCTTTAGAATAATAAAAACCATGTAATTATTATTTCATTTATTATTTTATTCGAAGGTTTAATTTTTTCGGAATTTTTCAGCAACTTAATTCCACGTTTTTTTATTTCAATTTTTGTATGGAATCTAAATGGTCGTTTATTTAATACTTTTTTTTTTGGTGAATAATACAACTAATGCAATTAATCATCCAGACTTGAATAAAAAAAGTATATGTATATTTAATACTTTGAATATTTTGCATAGACCGGCCGGAATTGTGAGATCTTAATATTAATGAACTACTGATGATGATTATTATTATAAATTTTATCTCATCTCATTGTGAAGATTGCCGTAATTAAAAAAACGTAATGAGAAAAGCTAAAAATTTAAATTTCATGAATTGGCCTCGAATCTAAAATATCTCAAATTATGGCAATTGATTTTTTTTATTACCATATTATTTAATTATTCTTTTTGATTTTGATGAATAAAAAAAAATTCTATTTAGAAAAGAAAATCTCGTTAAAATAATATTTGATGAAAATATGCAAAAAAAAATTGTTTATATATGAAAATCTAATTGAAAGGAAAAATACCAAAATAGTTTTTTAATAATTCTTTTATCATTTAAATTCTAATTTTTTATAATTTATAATATTTATTCCACAAAATATTATTATCGTTTTTAGCAAAAAAAAAAAAAAAAAAAAAAAAAAAAAAAGAATACAAAAAAAAAAAA
>PQFF01000189.1:158213-210531 GCA_003547095.1 Diversispora epigaea | reverse complement strand
AAAAAAGAAAAAAAAAAAAAAAAGAATACAAAAAAAAAAAAAGATTCATTCCGTCACCACCACCCGTATACCATGTTTATCCAATAACTCCATCAAATCCCGCTCCTGCATTAGATAAACTTGTTCCTAAAATCAAATTTTCAAGATTTAATAAATATTTTCAATTCAAATAAAGAAAAATAATGTTATGATCAAACTTACCTCTGGTGTAAATCGGACAACACCATTTACAGGTGCACCATAATTCTCCAAATAAAATTTTAAAAGATCAACGTCCCCATATCGAATGTTTTGCATTATCAACATCCTATATGTTTTTTTCTCCCTTATATCTGAAATATGCCAACGTCCATTATTATTAGAATTTGAAGATTGTTCGACACTTCCAGCAGAACATCTTGCAAATTTTGAATTCATTCTCGCCACATATTTTTCAAGAAATTCTAATTTTGGATTTGAGGATGATGATATTGCTTCCGACCCATTATATTGGGTGGAAGCGCACTTATAATTAGACATGTTCTGGTGGGGCTGAAGATAACACGCGCCATCGCCAGAAAAACATGTATAATTTTGGGGAGGATCTAAGTTAGGTGCTTTGTCAAGTGAATATAAAACCGACCAATATGTCGGCCATCTTGAATTTGTATTTGCTTGACGAGATATACTTAAATAACCTGAACAAGCGTATCCTATATTATTAGTTGAATCAACAAAAAATTCATCCATAATACGATCAAGTAATCTTGGTGCTCGATACTGTAAATGTGCACCATATGCAAAAAGAATTAATGAACCTGAATGTACCGAACGGCCATATACATGACGGAGGAATAAAATAAGTTCTCGTTGAAAATGTGAATTTAATGTCCTACAAGTTCGAGATAAATGTGAATATTCGGGTAAAGTTAAATGGAATGAAATCCTTGTGAGTAGTTCATCGGGAAGAGATAAAATATTGGCTTTTATTTCGTGAGCCATTTGTGTTAAAATTATTTCAGAAGATACCGAAGAGGAGGACGTATTTTGATTGGTATTACGTTGTGTACGCACTTGTCGCTTTCTACAACGAGCAGAACCAGTATTCATTTTGATAATTAACTATGATTGAAAGAAAACTTTGCTCAATATTAAAAAATATCAAAACAAATATATGATAAAATGTTTAACAGTATTGACGAACGAAATATAAATTTGCACTAGATTTAAAGTCCAAGAAAGTTGAAGACTGTAAAAAAAAAATTTTCTCAATATGGTAAACCAGCAATTTATTTCACAAATAGATGTACAACATAAATACTTGTGTGATTAAATAATTTTTTTTGCCTTTGTTAACCACCAAAAGATCCCGTGAAAATGAATTCCACATGACATATATCTCAACAATGATGATTGGATCTAGATTTGCCATATTAAGAATAGTGATTTTCAATGAGTATACAGATAAACTGTACGGTACGAAACGCTATTTTGTACTGTACGATTTTACATAAATTTTGCACAAAATTCATACAGTCCTTATTTATTTAATAAACCCTAACCCGTGACTAATTTATACTCTTGTACTGACACATGAAGTGGCGAGTGCTGGACAATATTTTTACTTTTTTATGTTCTGATCGTTTCGTGGTATGAATGAAAATATCACGTGATAGTAGTTAATCAACCGTACAAGCCACAAATAAATCGTACAGATCACCTAACTTCTATTCGTACAGTACAAGATAGCATTTTCGTACCGTACAGTTTATCGTCATACTGATTTTCAATTAGATTTTATGAATTAGTTTAACACGTCATCTATTGAGTCCGACGCAATTAAAATTGAGAAAAATTAGAGTTGAGTCAAGGCAAATTTTGATTTTTACTAGTAGTGATTGACGCAATTTGTTGAGTCAGACGCAATTAAAAATTGAAATTTTAAGAGTTGAGTCANATATCAAAACAAATATATGATAAAATGTTTAACAGTATTGACGAACGAAATATAAATTTGCACTAGATTTAAAGTCCAAGAAAGTTGAAGACTGTAAAAAAAAAATTTTCTCAATATGGTAAACCAGCAATTTATTTCACAAATAGATGTACAACATAAATACTTGTGTGATTAAATAATTTTTTTTGCCTTTGTTAACCACCAAAAGATCCCGTGAAAATGAATTCCACATGACATATATCTCAACAATGATGATTGGATCTAGATTTGCCATATTAAGAATAGTGATTTTCAATGAGTATACAGATAAACTGTACGGTACGAAACGCTATTTTGTACTGTACGATTTTACATAAATTTTGCACAAAATTCATACAGTCCTTATTTATTTAATAAACCCTAACCCGTGACTAATTTATACTCTTGTACTGACACATGAAGTGGCGAGTGCTGGACAATATTTTTACTTTTTTATGTTCTGATCGTTTCGTGGTATGAATGAAAATATCACGTGATAGTAGTTAATCAACCGTACAAGCCACAAATAAATCGTACAGATCACCTAACTTCTATTCGTACAGTACAAGATAGCATTTTCGTACCGTACAGTTTATCGTCATACTGATTTTCAATTAGATTTTATGAATTAGTTTAACACGTCATCTATTGAGTCCGACGCAATTAAAATTGAGAAAAATTAGAGTTGAGTCAAGGCAAATTTTGATTTTTACTAGTAGTGATTGACGCAATTTGTTGAGTCAGACGCAATTAAAAATTGAAATTTTAAGAGTTGAGTCAAGGCCAAATTAGTTTTGACGACATGTATAAATTAGTTATCTCAATCTTTAATAAATAATTATCTATGATAAATTTTATCTTTATAGGTAATGGAAAAATAATCAAATATTCTTGAACACGAGACCTTTGTTTTTGACTTAACAATAACTATTGGCAATTTTTATGTAGCTTTTAACAAAATAAATAGGCAGACCTTTAGAAATATTTAAATATTATATAGATAGTAATGTTCCACTTAGCCGGCAGATAAAAATTAATTATTTTGAGTAAAATAAATCAATTCAAAAACCTCGAAATATACATTGTGTCTGAAACGGGAACATTCTCAAATTTGTTATATTATGTTTTAGAAAAATGTAAAATAAAATATTATAATAGATTTAAGAATATTGAGAAATAGCAAAAGGTAGTTTCGGCACTATATATTATGCTAAGTGGATTGATGGACCATTTTATTGTTGGAATATTAAATATAATTAAAATATTAATTAATTTTTACTTTATCACATGAAATTGAAATTATGAAGATCATTATTATTATTTTTTGGTGGATAATCTCTCATCTAAAATTTCTTTAAAAAAATTAATGGCCAATTTTATACTTGGAAAGAAAAAAAATATCAATAAATTTTCAGTTCTTGAACCCAATAATTTTACTTTTATAAAAATTCTTCGCATCTTACATCCTCCTCCTCTTCCTTTTACTAACTGTTTTTCAAATAATAATTATTTTTCCCGTACATTTTCAAATTCGAAAGTATTATTATTATCAAAAAACCCAGTTGATTCAAATATATCCAAAACTATTAAAAATAAATTAAATGATAAAAGATATTTGGGTCTGAATAAAATAAAAATTCCTGAAGAAGTTCCTGAAATATTGGAAAAAAACAAAAAATTCTATCTTGAAAATTATAAATATAAGATTAATTATGAATTATTAGAAGGTATAAAATGATAATGCATATGCATAATAATAATAATAATAATAATAATAATCAAATAATAATAATAACACTAATAATAAATAATATAATAACAATGTATGATATTATAATATAGATTTTCCAGAGTGGCTTAAAGGATTAGGATTAAAACCATTGTTTCCATATTTTGAAGGCAAAAAATGGCAAGATATAATTGAATTAAAATGGCAAGATTTAGAAGAGATGGGAATACATAATAAATTTATTAGATTTAGACTTGTAAAGAATTTATGGAGAGTTAAAATAGATCAGGTAAGAAAAAAATTCACGTTTTTTTGATATTCATTAATTCACTCTTTCCTTTAAAAAATAAAAAATAATAACAATAATTACAACAAAAGGCTAAAAAACAGGGGATTAAATTACCACACAAAGGAATAAAAAAATATACCGATAACGAAGAAATTGAAGGAACTGTAAACACGAGGAAGATGCATCAAGAATCTGTAAAAGTAGATCTTGGTTTTTTAGAAGGTTCTATTTACTAAACACTTATTACCTAATTTATTTCCATCAATATTACAAAATTAAAAATTAATAATATCATATAAATAATTAAATAATTAAAAAATTAAAAAATTAAATAATTAATTAATTAATTAAATAATTAATTAATTAAACAAATAATTAATAGATGAGGAATTCTGGTTACATTCAATTGGATTAAAATATGGAATATTTTATCCATATTTTCAAAGTAAAAAATGGTATGAAATGATGGAATTATCAAGTAGTGAAATATTATCTTTAGGAATTGTACACAATGAAATGAGAAAAAAAATGTCTAAAGCATTTAAAGTTTATAAATTTGCTGTGGTAAGTGTATTCATTCATTCATTTTTTTATTTATTTTTTATTTTATTAATATTTTTTATTTTACAGAAAAAGGAATTACTTAAACAACAAAATCAACAAAATCAACAACAAAATCAACAACAAAATCAATAATTTTGGATAAATGAATAAATTGACCGAAACGATTCCTTTTAATAATAGAATACAAGAAAATAATAAATATTTTCACCCCCCCCCTCCCCCTCCCCCTCCCCCCNAAGAATCTGTAAAAGTAGATCTTGGTTTTTTAGAAGGTTCTATTTACTAAACACTTATTACCTAATTTATTTCCATCAATATTACAAAATTAAAAATTAATAATATCATATAAATAATTAAATAATTAAAAAATTAAAAAATTAAATAATTAATTAATTAATTAAATAATTAATTAATTAAACAAATAATTAATAGATGAGGAATTCTGGTTACATTCAATTGGATTAAAATATGGAATATTTTATCCATATTTTCAAAGTAAAAAATGGTATGAAATGATGGAATTATCAAGTAGTGAAATATTATCTTTAGGAATTGTACACAATGAAATGAGAAAAAAAATGTCTAAAGCATTTAAAGTTTATAAATTTGCTGTGGTAAGTGTATTCATTCATTCATTTTTTTATTTATTTTTTATTTTATTAATATTTTTTATTTTACAGAAAAAGGAATTACTTAAACAACAAAATCAACAAAATCAACAACAAAATCAACAACAAAATCAATAATTTTGGATAAATGAATAAATTGACCGAAACGATTCCTTTTAATAATAGAATACAAGAAAATAATAAATATTTTCACCCCCCCCCTCCCCCTCCCCCTCCCCCCCTCACCCCCTCACCCCCCGATAATAAATATTTAAATAAGAAATCATGTATTGTATTTAATAATCATTATCATAATAAAATAATAAATAAATTGCCCTCGATCAGAACATCAATATATACATTCTTAAAATAATAACATTAAATGCTAATATATATGGCAAATAAAATAAATTATTTATAGATGATGTTGTAACAGTTTAAAATTAATGTACACAAAGAAGCCATAGCCATGAATCCTCATGAAAAAGAGAATAACCTCTATACAAATAACAAAAAAAAAGGGGGATATAACAAATAGAATTGCGCGGATTATAAAAATAAATAGATCATATGATATTTTGCATATAATGGATATATAAATGAATATTTAAATGTGCAGGGAATGAATTTTTTCTAACCAATAAATATACATAATCAAGGTCTGTGCCGGTATTTTTTAATTATTTTTGTTCCTCTGAACTTAGCGAATTATTTGATTATATTGATTATATAATTTATACAATTTATATAAATTTACATTATGACGTTATCATGACGGAAAATATTTTAAAAATATTTCCTTAGAGAGAATAAAGAATCTATCTGTTATGTATGTATGCGCATGTTTATTATTATATTGATTATTTTATTTTAATTATTTTGGTCTATTTTGGTTTATTTTGGTTTCAGATGGTTACAAAAGGTTTTAATCTAAATTATTTATTTTATTTATTTTATTTATTTTATTTAAATTATTTAAATTATTTAAAATATATAGACAATAAGTGAATGTACATATTTATATAAAGGACATCTTAAATTGTAGATATATAGACTATAAAAAAGATAAAAGAGTTATGCATCAGAAAATCAATGGTAAATATAGTATGCTATAGTATGCATATGATATGCATATGATATACTTAATTGTATATATATATATAAATAATATGTAAATATTATGCATAATGGTAAATGTAAACAGACAGGCAGCATGTAAAATAGTAGTATCAATATATAGAAATAAAAGATACTTGAAATTGTACAAGTGTTTGTAGTATTGGAAAATATATAATGACCCCTCTTAAACCGAATTATTTTTTGCACAACTAAACTTTTATTTTTTTTTACTTTTATTTTCAGTTTTTTTTTCATCTGAACTATTTTAATATTTCGTTTCTTATTATTATCGTTCTGTGAACTGTTACTAAAACTACCAACAAATCATCGATACGGACGATATAAATATTGATAATATTATTGATAATATTGATAATATTGATAATATTGATAATATTGATAATATTAATAATATTATTGATAACATTGAACATATTTACGCAAAACTGTATACAACAATTCAAACATGCAACAACCAATTTATTCTCAATCCCTTATGAATATTAATAATAATCAACCAATTCTTCCACTTGACACATTAGCAATTATTATTGACTTTCTTTCTACATCAAAAACAACATTATATTCATGTTTATTAGTGAATAGGTTATGGTGTAGATTAGTTATCCCACATCTTTGGTCAAATCCATTTTCATTATCAATATCTGATTACGCATCATCTTCCATAGAAAAGAATTCAATGTTGATCATTGAAACTTATATTAATTGTTTGACCAAAGGTGAAAAACAACTACTTGTGGAAGAAGGAATTATTATTAATTATAATAATGAAAAGAAACCATTATTCGATTATCCAAGATATTTGAAATATTTTGATTGTGAACTATTTAATAATTCCGTAAAAATTTGGATAAATCATAAACTTCATAATAACAACAACAACATTAATAATAATTTTAATAATAATTTTAATAATAATTTAAATAATAGCAATAATTTTAATCCCACGACATATTTAGCAAATCTAATATTCAAAAAAACAATTGGAATTAAAAGTTTATGTTACAGAAATATTAATGAAATAAATCTTAAATCAATGGATATTTCTAATTTTACTAATACATTCAAAGCATTATTTAAATTAGAGAATTTAGACATAGTTTATTATCCAAGTAATAAATATATTACTTATAATAATAATAGTAATCTTCTCATTAACAACAACAACAACAACAACAACAATAATAATAATAATAATAATAATAATAATGATCTCATCGATAATCTCATTAATAATAATGAACCACTTTCATCAATCTTTTATACATTAGAAAAATCATCACAATTTCTTCACACTATTTCACTTTCGCTTTCACATTCATCGTCATCTCCTATAGTTATTGACAGAATATTTTCATTTATAAAATCACAACGACATCTTCAATCTTTAAATATCAATGAATTTTTTCCTATTCATTATTATAAAGAATTCTGTGATGTATTAAATTCCCAAGCAAATTCATTAAAATATGTTAAATTATCCGAATTCAGCTTTTTCCCTTATGAATTAGAAAACATATTAATTAATAGTTGTAATTTAATTAGATTAGAAATTTGTGGTGGGAAACTGGAAATATTAAGAGACAAAATAACGAATGGTGATGAGAGAGATGAGAGAGACGAAGATTATGAATTCATTTCAACAACAACTAATAGTAATAACAATGATAATAATTATTATGATTATAATAATCGTTCAACAATTCAAGAACTTTATATTAATCGTTGTAATTCACAAAATTCAATTCTTTATATTCTTTATAATTTAACAAATCCATTTTATTTACAAAAACTTACAATTGATAATTGTAATATAGAAATTATTCATTCGATTAATGAATGTACTCCCAATCTCANATAATAATAATGATAATAATAATAATAATAATAATAATAATAATAATGATCTCATCGATAATCTCATTAATAATAATGAACCACTTTCATCAATCTTTTATACATTAGAAAAATCATCACAATTTCTTCACACTATTTCACTTTCGCTTTCACATTCATCGTCATCTCCTATAGTTATTGACAGAATATTTTCATTTATAAAATCACAACGACATCTTCAATCTTTAAATATCAATGAATTTTTTCCTATTCATTATTATAAAGAATTCTGTGATGTATTAAATTCCCAAGCAAATTCATTAAAATATGTTAAATTATCCGAATTCAGCTTTTTCCCTTATGAATTAGAAAACATATTAATTAATAGTTGTAATTTAATTAGATTAGAAATTTGTGGTGGGAAACTGGAAATATTAAGAGACAAAATAACGAATGGTGATGAGAGAGATGAGAGAGACGAAGATTATGAATTCATTTCAACAACAACTAATAGTAATAACAATGATAATAATTATTATGATTATAATAATCGTTCAACAATTCAAGAACTTTATATTAATCGTTGTAATTCACAAAATTCAATTCTTTATATTCTTTATAATTTAACAAATCCATTTTATTTACAAAAACTTACAATTGATAATTGTAATATAGAAATTATTCATTCGATTAATGAATGTACTCCCAATCTCACTCATTTGGATATTAGAATTTCATCTTACATAGACTTTAATTATATTAGTAACAATAGAAACAACAACAATAATAATATCAATAATAATATTAATAATAATATTAATAATGGAAACAATAACAATATAAATATAAATAATATTGACAACAACAACAACAATAATAATATCGATAACAACGATATAAATATAAATAATAATGAATTGGATTCATTTGAACAATTTATTCAAACAACTAAAAATTGTTTATATAATTTACGTTGTTTAGAACATTTTGTTCTAAGATTAAACACCAATAATATTGATTCAAATATTGAAATAATAGATAATGTTAGAGATATATTGGATTCATTACCATCAAATGTAAATCATATTGGATTAGAAATGAATTTTGGATCAATAAGAGATTTATGTGTTATATTAAATGGTTGTAGGAGCGAAGTATTAAATAAATTAGATTTATGTTGGCAAGGCAAAGGTGGAAATATTTTAGATGTGGTTGAAATATTAAATGATTTTTGGGATTATTCTTATTATTATGAAAATGATGATGATATTAAATTAATTAAATTATTTTGCGGAAATATTTTTAATAATACAAATCTAAATATAAGAGAATTAGAAGTATTATTAAATGAGAATATTATAATAGATATTATTGATAGTCCTTTCATTCCTTCTAATTTCAATTAATTAATTAATTATTATTATTATCTGTTATTAATTATTATTATTATTATTATTATTATTATTATTATTATTATTATTATTTTTTATTATCACATTATTATTATTATTATTATTATTATTTTTTAGAATCACATTTTTATTATTATTATTATTATTATTTTTTAGAATCACATTTTTATTTATTATTATTAATTTATTATTATTATTTATTAATATTTATTATTATTATTATATTAATTGTATATTCATTTATTATTATATTCATTTATTATATATTCATTCAATTATAAATTCATTCAATTCATTATATATTCATATATTCATTAAATATATATTCAATCAATTATTCATTCAATTATTCATTTTATTATATATTTCATCAATAATAAAAATATTCGATTTTGCTTCACGTGCATATATCTTAAAAATCTTATGCATAACAAACAAACAATTTAGCTTTTTAAATTATATTTATCCTTATTTGTAATAGTAATATTCATACTACATCTTTGTATTTTTATTTGCTGTTAGTCATTTGAATATCCTTATTTGTATTGTAGTAGTGTTTCCTGCATCTTTATTTGTAATAGTGGCTTTGGGTACGTAACCCCCACAAAAATATATGTGGAAATTGGTTTCTAAATGATTTTTTACTAAATGAAGAAATGATTAGTGATAGCATGTAACAAAAAACTTTATATAGACGCAAAATCATTTTAATAAAACAGTCATTTATTTTTTTTATCATAAAAAATCGTCTTAGAATTTACTTGTTTCGAAGAAAATATTTTAGAAATTATAACGAACTAACTATAAATGTTGATATTCGTATGTAATGCACAATATGTAAGAAAATAAACTGGGAGGAGTTAACGAAATAAAAAAATCAAAACTAAATTAATCTCGGATTATAGTAAACGAAATAAATCTCGGAGAAAGGAAATAAAAATAAAAAAAATTTCATCTCAGGGGAAGTAAATGAAATAAAACTAATAAAACTTGGGAGAGTAAATGGTTCATTCATCTCTGCATTTGGGAGGTGACATAATTCTCGTGATTGAACTTGAAAAATAATTAATTTTAAACACGAGGGTATTACGGGTTTTACAAATGACACAGTGACATGACATTTTTTGTGTTCAACTTAGAATGTATTCGATCTTGCATAAATAACTTGTTACTTTTTACATGCTACATAACACATTCCACAAATGTTGAAATGTGCAATGTAGAATGTGTTGTTTAACGTATCACATTCTTCTGTTCTCCCACGAATATTTATATCCCTATTTGGTACTTTATTATATTTATATGTTATCATTCCTACAATCATTCCTATTTTAGAGATTTATTTTAAAATAATTTTTACTCTATTCGAATTTTTATTATTACTGCACTGTAAAATGTTACGTGTCAGAATATGATTATAACTTCAATCAATAATTTTTATAGACAAGAAGGACCTAATCATAGTAATTCTCTATCGCGAAGTTCACAAAAATATTACTAATAACTATTGTAGTAGTTGGCAACGAACGCAGTAATGAATATCATATCTAATGATACTCGGATAGGTCCGAGGAATTGAACAAAAATATTCATCTAATCTAATATGCCCAGCAATCAAAAATATACTTGAAACATTTACAAAATGATTTTGATAATCGGACAAGTGAAAATAAAACCTGCATGATGTGATATTATCATTTAGATAGCAATTCACTAAAACAAAGATTCAATTGAATTTTATAGATTTTTATCCCTGGAAATATTTTATCATATAATTTTTAAAATAATTTCTGATTTGATAAAAAAGAGAAATATTTTTGGTGTCAGAAGTTTTATGAGGAAAAGGGAGGTTATCCATACCAAAGCAGTTCTTTTTGAATTACAGCGTATGAAAGTAGCTTCTCAATTTTGCTAATCTTCCAGAATCAAAAAATAATAAAAAAGAACTTAAAGAATTAAATGAATCCTTCTCTGAAATTAAGTAAGTATCAATTATATTCTCATGTATTATATTTATATTTCTAAGTTATATTTGATTTTTACAAATTTTTATAAATTCAGCTAGGTTTAACAAAAATGAAATTAATAAAGAAATAACTTATATAAACCTAAAATGAAAAATCAACTTTCGTCATGAGCTACAGCGAGTAATGACCAACCAACCAAATCCCAAGGTGCAATTCTGACAGCTCTTTGAGCAGCTTCGAGCATTTCCACTCCGAATTTCTCATATTCCACGATTTTATCATTCTTTTTCTTTTTATTACCTTTATCTGTTTTATCTTCTTTTGTCTTTACTTCATTTGTCAGTTCTTTTGTCACATCATCATCATCATCATCACCTTTTTCAGTTATATCAATATCTTTACTAATATCTTTATCTTTTATTATTAAAGGTAAATTCGGTTTTAATTCTCTTCTGGCAATTATTAAAGCCGAAGTATAATTTTGATATACTTTTGATTTTTCATTAGTTGGAAGATTTTTAGATGCAAATGATAATGAATTAGAAATTAATTTCAGAGCGGTGCCAGATATAGAAACTGCAGAAAATGGATCAACGATGGAAATAAGATGTTCGGATAATCGAGTCCAACCCACAAGTTCGGGAGGACGAATTCGAACTGATTTAGATAATGTATTTGTTGTTTCCTCTAGAGAATTCTGGTTTAATAAAGAATAAAGGAGTAAAGAGTGAGTAATGTAAAGAATCAAAAACACAAAATGCTAGTAAAACTATAAGATTATATTTGTACCTGCAACAAGAAATATCTACTGAATAAGAAATCTATATCGCGATCTTTATCTAACTTATCTGTAAAAAAAAAAAAATTTCAATAAATAATAATAAATAAATAACAATAAATAAATTACAATAAATTATAATAAATAATAATCGACTTACCTGCAACTTTTATAGGAATTTCTTTCATTTCTCTTAAAGTTGCGGTAGTCAAAGTATCATCGTCTTGTAATAATCCCATTGCACATAAACCAAAAATTGCAGGNGAGCGGTGCCAGATATAGAAACTGCAGAAAATGGATCAACGATGGAAATAAGATGTTCGGATAATCGAGTCCAACCCACAAGTTCGGGAGGACGAATTCGAACTGATTTAGATAATGTATTTGTTGTTTCCTCTAGAGAATTCTGGTTTAATAAAGAATAAAGGAGTAAAGAGTGAGTAATGTAAAGAATCAAAAACACAAAATGCTAGTAAAACTATAAGATTATATTTGTACCTGCAACAAGAAATATCTACTGAATAAGAAATCTATATCGCGATCTTTATCTAACTTATCTGTAAAAAAAAAAAAATTTCAATAAATAATAATAAATAAATAACAATAAATAAATTACAATAAATTATAATAAATAATAATCGACTTACCTGCAACTTTTATAGGAATTTCTTTCATTTCTCTTAAAGTTGCGGTAGTCAAAGTATCATCGTCTTGTAATAATCCCATTGCACATAAACCAAAAATTGCAGGAAGATGATTTGGATTTTGTGAAATACTGAAATAATCAAATGTATATTACATTATATTACATTATATTATAATTAATAATTAATAATGATTATACAAGGTGATTACCATTCAAATAATTTTTCTTTCGCTAAATTTCTCTGTTCTTCACCACCTAAAGCCCATAAAACTTGTGATAATAAAACTATCACATCTTTTCTAACTTCTTCAATTTCAATACTATTATTATTAGGAGAAGTAGAAGTGTTATTTTGCATTTGCTCAGAAAAAAAAATTGCATCTTCAAACATTTGTAATGAATTATCTAATTCATTATTATAATAATACGCTAATCCAGCCCCTAATATAGTGTAAATTTTAAATGATCTTATCGTTGTTAAAGAAGAATCACTTTGATCATCTTCTAGTTGCTCGATTAGATTCAATGTTGTATTATATGCATTAATTGACTTTTCAAATTCTCTAGTACTACAAAGAACTCTACCAAAATTTCCATATACATAAGCAAGTTTTTTTGTAATTGAATTGGATAATTCTTTTTTTTCTATAAAATTGTCATCTATTCCCTCTATTGGTTGTCTTATTACATCTCGATTTTTTATTTGATCAATTTTATTTTCTAAAGCAATAATAGCATCACCGAATGCTTCAACAGAATTAACAGGTTGTTCAAGCCATTCAAATAATAATCCCAATAGATTTAATGAAGCAGCGTCATCAGATCTTTGTTCTGCAAGTTTTCGTAAAGCGAATGTAGGAGAAATTAATAAAGATTTGTGTAAAGTTGTTGTAGTAATAAATGAAGATTTCTTGAATTTTAAATATATTTGATGTGCAAATCCATAATCTGCTTCGAGCTAAATAATTATAAATTAATTATAATAATTAATAATAAAATAATAATTAATAATAAATAATTTAATTAAATAAATAATTCATTTACCACATAACCACCACCACTAATATCATAAGCATGTTCAAATAATTCGGCCGCTTCATTGCCTCCATAAAGATTTGCCGCATAAGCTTGTCCAACCCAAGCCAATACGTAATCAGGATCCAGTGATTGGGCAGTAGAAAATGCTTTACTGGAAAGTTCCAAATCTGAATTAAATAAATACAAAAATCCTAGATTTGTCCATGAGATCGGATTCTGAAATATGAATAAATGAATATAAATATTATATAATTAAAAAATATAAAAAATAAGTAAATAAAAAAATAACGAATAAAAAATAAATAAATAAATAAATAAAAATAAAATAAATAAACTAATTAATATAATAAAATATAATTAATATAATAAAATATAATTAAATATCACCTTTGGAGAATAATCAATAGCTTTAATAAAAGAATGTTGACTTATTTTTACATCAGCAAAAAATGTTATAATTCCAAGAGCATTCCAAAAATTAAAATTTGTTGGTTCTAATTTCAAAGCAATTTTGATACATTTAATTCCAACATTCAATAAATTCTTCAATAAAATATCATCATCATCATTAAAATAATTATTGTCATTATCATAAAAATCCAATAATTCAGTTATAATTTTAGATTGATTCTCAAAAATATAATAATAACCAACACCCAAATCATACCACAATGCAGCAATAGTTGAAGTATCAGTAGAAGTTAACAAAATAGCATATTTATATGCAAGACACCCACAAGTTAATAGAATTAATAATAAATCTGAATTATTTAATAAATTATTTGTTGAATCATCATTTGTGGAATTGTTTAATAAATTTAATCCTATTTTATCAATTTCTGGAGGAAGATGTAACTTAGAATTTAAATCTAAATTCAAATCTTCCACAAATTTAAATATGTTCCTTATAGAAGATAAATTAATTAAATCTAAATAATTTGGTAAATAATTGGCTACCATACAAAGATCACCAATTAATTTCCATAAACATTGATATTCATTATAATTTTGAATTGCTTTTTGCATTATTAACAAACCATCATTTAAAGATTCAACAGCTCGACCATAAAATCCGGAATGAAAATATTCTTTAGATAAAGCTAAATAACAATCACCCAATCCTTTTAATGATGGTAAATGATCACCATCTTTCATTTGAGTAACTTTCGCTTGTTGTTGATGAGCTTTTTCAATAGCTAATTTATATTGATCGATAGCTTCATTAAATATACCCAATTTTTGTTTAACCAAACCAATTTGATAATGAACGTTAAATGAAGAAGAATCTAAATCGATAGCACGCGTGAAAGCCTTTAATGAAGCCATGTATCGACCTTCGTGAAGGTAAGCCTCAGCAAGACCTTCCCAACAACTAATATCCTTAGAAAATGTTCTTAAAGCTGTTTGAAAATCTGTAATTGCTTCTAAATAATTCTTCCGTACCTATAATAATTTGTTATTATTATTAATAAATTCTTATTAATAATCTTTTTATTTTCTACTATTAATAACCCTTCTACTATTAATAAGAATCTCTTACCAATTCAACAAAGCCTAATCGTTTCCAGGCCCATCCGGATCTAGAATTTGCTTTAATGGCAGCTCGATATATTCCAACTGCCAAATTTTCTTCATTATTGAATTGATAATATTCACTTAATTGTATTCCAGCTTCTTCCTCATGTGGATCAATAGAAAACGCTTTTTCATAACATTTTTTTGCTCTTACATTATCATTTTCTATTAATCGGTAATAATGACCAAGGTACGTAAAAGAACTGGAAAATTGGGTATCCCACTTGACGGAAAAAATAAATTGAGTATAGGCATAACTTTTATTAATTTGATATTCACCTATAATATTATTATATTTATTTTAATTATTAAGATTCGAATATTATTATATTTATTGAAAAAAATAAAATATTATTACTTACCACCAATTGCCCAATAAATTCTTCCCAAACGATAAAAATGTAATGCATTATTATCACATATATCTATTGCTTCTTTAATAAGAGTTATGGCTTCATCATAATTTTCCATCATGAAATAAACCCAAGAAAGTTCACTTTTGGCGGAATGATTCTTGGAATCTAATTTGAATATTTTTTCAAATACTTTAATTGACTTTTCAAATTGTCTTTGTTCTGCTAATGTTTTTCCTAATCCCTATTTTTGTTAAAAATAATGATAATAATAAATTATATGATGTAGTAATAATAATAATACTAATAAATTTATATAATGTAATAATTATAGTTATTTAATACCTGAAGAGCTAAAATATTATTTGAATCTACTTTTAGAACCTTCTGATACAATGATAAAGCATCAGCATGGAATTTTGCATCAATATTCAGATAACAATTTGCCATACATAATTCAAGCGATTGTAGAACCCTTTTAATAATAATAATAAAAATGTAAAAAATAAGGATAAATAAAGATAAATAAGGGTAAATAAGTGTAAATAAGGGTAAATAAGGTAAATAAAGGTAAATAAAGATAAATAAATATCAAAATAGATAAATAAAGAAGAGAAATAAAATACCTAGTAAGCATATATCCAGTTTGTTTATTATACTTCATAACCAAATCTTTACCATTTTTAGCATATTCTAATGCCAATTCATAATCTTTACTATCATGCTTAAACCAACTAAAGACGAGATGTCCAAAAATACTATTTGGTGTCAATTCAAATCCATCCTATTTGAAATAATCATATTAATTACATTTATTAATTATTTTTAATATTATATTGATTATATTTATTAATTATATTAAATATTATATTTAATAATTAAACCTAACATGAAAACATTACATTATAAAGTTCTTGAGCATCAGTTTTTTCTCCTTGTTTAGTTATAAAATATCCTTGAATAATTTTTGATAATCCAGTATCACTAAATTTCTCTGAATATTTTTTCATCAAATTTAAGTCATATTCATCTAAGAAATAAATTGATTAAAAGAATTAAAAGAAATATCAAAAGAAAATGATAAATATGTAAGAATTAAATAATTACAAATAATTAATAATTTTACCTGGTGTATTTGTATTAGTGCTTTCTATTAATATTTCATATGGTAAGGGAAATGCTATATCTTTTTCCACAAGTTCATTTGCTAATTTGAAAAGCTTTTCCCTCAACTACTTGAAAACAAATTTAATTATTATATATTATTATCTATTGTATGTTAATTAATTAATTAATTAATTATAAATATTCAAAATTCAGAAAAATTATCTTTAAATAATTAGATAATAACCTGTTGCTTATTATTATTAATGTTATTTTCTAAAGGAATGGCAACAAGTTTCTTTTGAAGATGTTTGAAAAAATTCATCATTAATCGATTTTTTTCAGTTCTATCTAAATTATTCGCTGAACTATCAATAATTTCAAATAATGAATCATAGAATCCTTCTAACTACAAATTTAAAAAAAAAAAGATTAAATTAAAAAAATAATTAAATTAAAATAATTAAATTAAAATAATTAAATTCAAATAATTAAATAATTAAATTGAAATAATTAAATTAAAATAATTGGAATTTAATTTAATAACCATTATTAGAATTTAATAAATAAAATTAAATGACAAAGAAATCATGCCTCGGAATTACTGAAAATTTCACTTTCAACTTGAATTTTAATAGAAGAAAGAGTTCCTGAATTAAGTCTTTGTCTTCGACTATCAATTTCACGTTTAATAGATTCTGATTCTTCTTTTTCTGTCAAATTTATAAGTTGTAATAATATTTGCTTAGGTGATTGAAGTCCATCCAAACCTTGGATTAATTCATAATATGGACTTGTTGTGGGTGATAAATATTTTAAGGTAATTATTAACTATGAATTTTAAAATAATTAAAATCATTTTGATTTAATTTAAATAATTTGATTTAATTAAAATAATTAAAATAATTTGATTTAATTAAAATAATTAAAAAAATCTTATCTACATAAATACCTTTTGTCTATCTTTTCTTTTATTAGCATACAAGTCTAGAAGTTTATTTATAATATCTAGAACCTTCTTTCCATCATTGCTAATATTTATTATTTATTAAAATTTTTATTAAAATATTTAATTATGAAATATTTGAATAATACAAATATAAACCTCTCTTTATATCTGTTTAATAATTTGATCCAAATGTCTTCTAATTTTATCCAATTTTCTTGCTTTTCATAAAATTTCTCAAGACCCTAATTAATTGATTGTAAATCAATTATTCATAACAATATAACAAGAATATATTTATAAGAAAAAACTTTAATTAATAAATATAATATGAAAAAAATTATCAGAAAGAAATCTATTATTAGCAAATAAGGTAAATGGATAATAAAAAATAAATTTTATAATATATAATTTGAATAATATTTACCTGCCAAGCAAGAGGATGAATATGATCAATCTCAATAGCACGTAAATATGACTGTTCACTTTCATCATGTCTATTTAAATTTAAGTATGCAACTCCAAGATAAACATGTCTAATAAAAATATTATTTAATAGAATTATTAAAATTATCAAATTTTTTATTTATTAAAATTATTCAAATATTCGAAAATTTATTAGAATTATTAGAATAAATTCATTAAATTAATTATTAAAATTTACGCAAAATAATTAGAATTCTCGAACTGCAAAACTTTCAGACAATGCTTTATAGCATCTTCGTATTTTTTTGTTGTGATTGCTTCCTTCGCGTTCTTTAATGAAGCCTTTACAAAAGACATACTTATAAGAAATATTTAAAAAGAAATATTTAATGATAATCTTTATTTATATATATTGATAATTTTACAAATTTCTGCGCCAAAAATCGAAAACAACGCTTCAATACCATAAAAGTTACAATTTTGTAAACAAATTCAATTTCATAATTTTATTTAATGCAGAAAATGTAAAAAATATAACAAATGGAAATGGCGTAACGTGAATATAAATAACATTTTTAAGTTTTTTTTTCGAAAAAGAAAAAAAAATGAATAATAATAAAAATAATAATATAAATCTATTCCCGTTCATTGTGATCATTTTCTACTAAAGCATGTTTTTCTTCTTCAGCAATAAATATTACTTGTTCAACTTGTAAATCCTCATTATCACCAAATTCTTCTTCTTGAAGAATTTTTTTGTATTGATTAAATTTAGTTGGTAATTTCAATTTGTTTATAGCTACTGGGACTAAAAGAAGGAAGAAGGAACAAGATAATAAAGTGAAAGCGAATGAAACAATAAAGATTTTCGTGTATTTTGAGGAACATTTCCACCAGTGAAGTAATGGACATGGTTTACGATGTGGTTGAATAGGCACAGTTGTTTCTTCGGATGCAACTTCGATAGGAATTAATTCGGTATTTTGTCCTTCTTTAATTTCAAGTAATTGGAATTCCACAAATCTCTCAACTGCATCTGTATGAACAACTTGAACACCGTCGAGTTCAAGAATCTTGACAAATACGGTGAGTTTAGAAACAGTGGCTCCATCACTTTCTTTAGAAATATTTTCAATGAATGATCTTACTTCTACCATAACGAGACCAATGTCAAAGTTATCTTCATATTTTTGAATATCTTCAGGTGTAGAGTCACCCGGAACTATTCGAGCTTCTATTGTCTATAAAATATAAAGGTACAATAAACAGTTAATCAATAATCATGTTAATCAATAATCATGTTAATCATATTGATCATATTTAAATTAATCATATTAAATCATATCATATTAATTATATTCCCCTTAAATAATTTACCTGAATACTATTAACTCCTAATTCTACGGGTACAGAATTTAATGTTAATACATTATCTTCATTTAACTCAAAATTTATTATGACAGCGGATATCTTTTCCGCTACTATTTCTCCCTTGGCATTCACAAGATCATCAACTCGTTGAATGGAGACCACTAATTCTTCGGAGCGTGAATTATTTGTTTCCGATATACCGATAGAGGTTGAAGAAATGTCTGAAATATCTTCGGGGGTGGGAACTGCGTGCGTTGGAGCTGTTGATTATGATTGGTTGTTAATAGATTGAATAGAATAATATTAATATTATTAATATTATTTATTATTATTAATACTGTTGTTGCTTTTTTACTTGACACGATTATATTATTATTAATTATTATTATTAATTATTATTATTAATACTGTTACTGCTTTTACTCGACACGATTATATTATTAAACTATTCTTAAACTATTATTAAATTAGAATACATAATAGACTGAACTTACTAAGAAGACCAACAAGTACGAAGAACAAAAGAATAAAAGTTTTAAATGTCAAAGCCATTTTATTTGCGATTGAATATTTTTTTTTATAAGGAAATAAAGCTCCGGAAAGTTTGTTAATAAAAGAAGAAAATTTTTGAGATGGGAAAGAGTAGAGTGAGTTTGAAAAAAAATATTCAAAAAAAAAAAGGATATTTATAGAATATATATAACGAAATAGAGAATGTATGGTTTATACAAAAAACTTTTCAAAAGTCTTTTAAATATAAATAAATAAACAATCGTAAATGGGAGTATAAAGAAAGGAATATATATATATAACAACAGGTTATTATTATGTTATGTGATATTACAATGTATTTATTTTATATTACATAATAATATATATTATTAAACACTAACGTCATGGGGTTAAACTGAAACTATGTAATTTCTAGAATTCTGTTTCATTCCGTATCACTTGATTAATTATTAATTTATTGTGGTTATATTTGATTTTCTTTAATAACAAACACGTAGATCAATTAAATCATTTATGTCTTACGCTCGGATCTCGGATGATTATCGTAATCGGTTGCCGCACTTAAAGAATTTTTCTATTAGCGACGAATGAAACAAATATTAGGATAGGCAATTATTCGTTATTAATTTTATAACTTTAAAAAATATATATTACATTTTATTATATTTATTAAAATTTATTATATTAAATTAAATTAAATTATATTAATATTGTTGTATTTACAAATTGGTTGATTTGAATTAAATGGGAAAAAAAAAAAAATTAAATGGGTATATTGGATTTTATAATAATAAATACAGTAGAACCTGTATATAAGCATGCCCTCGGGCCAGCAAAATCCTATGCATTTAGACAGGTTATGCTTGTATACGTTGAGGCTTCATATATATTATATATAAATTTTGTGACCTCGGGCCAAAAAAATTATATGCTTAAAGACAGGTTATGCTTATATACAGTATGCTTATATACAGGTTCTACTGTAAATAAGTTTAACCTTAAATTTTACAAAAATTACAATTCGCTAGCGTTAAGCCTTTCACCCATGATCATCTGACTATCGAGTTTCGATTTATTCTTCTTCAAATATATTCCTGTACCCATACTACTCAGTAAAGAATAATCCATAGCAGTTCGTTCCCTTTGTGATTTTATCCTTTGTCTAGCGTGATCAAGATGTTTATAAATCTCTTGTATTGCTGTACCAACTCCCTCTTCTTTACGAATATTTTCACCAACCAATTTTGATTTCTCAATCATTTTTAGATCGGTGGTAACAAGTTTAAGACATTCGGCTAGTTTTTCCACTGTTAATTTTTTAATACAAAATCCAATTTTCATGTTTTCTATTCGTTCACCCCAAAAGAATTGATCTCCAAAGAATGGTTTTATTATTGTTGGAATACCTGCACGAAGTCCTGCTGCCGTAGTTCCCGCACCTCCATGATGTACCACTGCATCAATTCTTTGAAATAGCCAATCGTGAGGTACTGAATCCATTAAGTAAATATTAGAATATGATTCTTTAATTTCTTTAATTTCTTCTTTTTCTTCTTCGTTGTTGGTATCTTTTGTCTTAAGTAAACGATCACTCCATCCTTTTGATAAAATGGCCGCTACATTACTTTTTTCCACCGCATCAATAATAGTTTTTGTTAAAGCTTTTGGATCATCAACAACTATAGATCCAAATCCAATATATACGATTTTCTTATTTCTCATATGATTACTTTCTATAAATTCCAAAAGATCATTAGGTGCTTTCCAACCAATATCGGGATTATCTAAGAACCAATATCCAGTTACGCTCACCCAATCAGACCAATCACTAGCTTTGGGAACAATATATTTACTAAAATTATAAAGGAATGGTACGGTAGAAGGATCCATCTTTTCTGTGTTGGTACTTTTTAAATTAAGTGTGTTTTTTCGCCATCGATTAATTTGAGGTGCAATTGCCAACCAAAATGCATTCTCGATAAGAACATAAGAAGAATAATTGTAAGGAGCCTTAAGATCATGGTCGGGAACAGCAAATGCGTGAGGATAAGTTCTTGTTCTCGTCCATGGCATCGTAAATGCTCTATAATAAGGAATGTCTAATTTTTATTAACAGTTTATATTAGTTTGGAAAAAAAATTTAAAAAATTTAAAAAAATTTAAAAAAATTTAAAAATTCACCTAAAGCCTCGGAAATATGAATGCCGGCCATAGCACTTGGAGACTCTATTATTAAATCTGTACCCTAATAAAATCATTAAAAAATCATAATAAAAAAATAATCATAAAAAAACAATCATAATAAACAATCATAATAAAATAATCATAATAAAATAATCATAATAAAATAATCATAATAATGAAATAATGTTAATAAAATAATAATAATAATAAAATAATAATAATAATAATAATAATAATAATAATAATAATAATAATGTTAATAAAATAATAGTAATAAAATAAAACATAACATAAATTATGCATTACCTTACACGCATCCCAAGAAGTTAGTAATAAGTCATCTAACCAATCACGGAACTATAGTAAGTAATAAAGATCAGATCAAGAACAGATGATTTATGCTTCCATAAATATATAATAAATTATCAAGGAAATACTCACATTTGACCTTGCTTCTCTAAAGAATCCGAATGTGAACATACCATTTTCCACACATATTCTCTATACAACAAATAATATTAAATTAATGTTATCAGGTTATTTAAATTAATAAGAATTTACAAGAATTATAATAATAATAAAATTAAAAAAAAAAATAATAACCATTAGTTCAGCAGGATTTCCTCCTACATAACCGAATTCTATACCGTGACCTTTAATCCATTCTTCATATTCACCATGAGTAGCAATTTTAACTTTATGACCTTCTTTCATTAAACCTTTAGCCAGAGCGATATATGGCTATAAATAATAGGATTTGAAAAATTAAATAATAATAATACACAAGATATTATCAAAATTATTATTCATTTACCTGAACATCACCACGCGAACCAATTGTCAAACATGTGATATGCATAGATTTTTCTGGTTTTGAAATAATCTCACCAAAATTAGAAATCTTTGAAGTGACATTACTAATAGATAACCTTTTTAACAATAATTGATCCTTTACGATAGCCTGTTGAATCAAACTAAAAAAAGAAAAAGAATATGAATTATAAATGTGTATTATATATGTATCATATATGTATTATGAATAAATAAATGAGACATACACTTGACTTTCTCCGGACAATGAAAATTTCTTATCTTTAATGGAAACATTCATACGAAGTTCAACCATTTCAACAAATCGATCACGAATGTCTTTAGAACCAAATTCGAAAAACATTTCTTGTTGAGTTTTTGTCAACACATCCAAACCATAATATCCCAGCATAGTCGCTTTTTGAGTTTTTAAAAGGAAAATATTAGATATTGGCAACATTATCTAAAATATAAAATAAATTAATTAATTAAAATATAAAGGAGATTAATTAATTAAAATATATAAAGGAGATTAATTAAAATATATAAAGAGATTAAAATATATAAACTCATCAATAAATACATTTGTCGTCATTCCGATAACTCTAGATTTGAAGCAAACGTAATTGTCAGAAATATAAAATTTTCCAAGTATTGGAATCATTCGAAGATAATATCCATGAAATACTATATAATTTATATAATTGAACAAAAGAAAATTATTAAAATTAAAATTTAATATAATAAATGACAGTAATTAAAATTTAATATAATAAATGACAGTAATTAAATTATCAAATAACTTCTTACCAGCATGAAGTTGTTCATTCTTTAAGGCAAAATATTGTCTAAAACGAGCACTTGTTTCTTCAGTAGGACTCTCCTTGGGTCCACTACTGATCAATTTTGAGGGATACTTTAATAATATAGAAACACGTTGTGTAAGTTTTCTTGTCATACTAGTGGTAGCTTGTGTACCGCTATCTTGCTGTTCAATCGTTGAACTTATTTTCTGATCTAATTGTCGTGTTGAATCATTATTACTTTTGGATCGTTTATGTATTGTAATTGACTTTTTCAATCCTTCTCCCGCATATTTTATAGTTTCCATTATAGACGTTAACGGACGACTTGTTTCAGTTTTGATATTAGTTTTAGAAGAATTATCTTCCAAATTTGTTAAATCTCTCGAATGTACTAAATCAGATTTATTTTTATTCCAAAGCTCTGTTAATTTTTTGTATAATAATTGGCTATCCGAAAAGAATGCAAAGAAGTACTAAAGATAAAAAAAAAAAAGTGAATGAATAAATCAAGAAATAATAAGACAAAAGTCAATAAAGACAATAAATATAATAAATATAGATTTTAAAATTCGTAGATTGAAATTTACCTCTTCACAACTTGACGGATCTTCTGGATCTAATATTTTAATTTGAATCGTATTTGGAAAATTTGAAGATAAATTACTATTGATATCATTAATGCTTTCAATTGGAATTGTAATCTTTGCATTGCCACCATCATATTTTGCCCTAACTGCAGATCTTTCCAATTGGGTCACCCATTCTTCAGCTATTATATCTGAATCAGTCTGAAATTTATAGGTTTGATTTGGTGTGACAATTTCGAAATTATTCTTCTTAAGTTCCACTTTCAAAACGTATTTAAGATCAATTATTTCAAGAGGACAATACATATCCTTTAATAATAATATAAATTTTTATAATTAATTATTAAATATTAGAAAGAAAGAAAATAAATAAATAAATGTTTATTGTTCATAAAAATTGATCTATTTACTGTGGAATCCAGACAGTACGTTAGGATATCATTCTGAAGTGAGAAATAATATCGATCATAAACTGGTTTATAATATGATTTCTTATAAAGATATCCTTCTTTCAATATAACATCCTAGCAAAAAAAAGAAATAGCGAAAGAAATTGTGAAAGAAATTATGAAAGAAATTGTGAGCATAAAAATTCTAGAATGCAATAATTGTATTAAATAAAGTTATATTAACCTGTTCGCTTGGAAAATACGCATGAAAGCAAATAGAATCATCCGTTAAAAACATAATCCCGTGCAACATGATAGAGCGTATTAAAGTACATCGAAATTCTAAAATGAAAAAGATTGAAAGATTAAATATTTGGATGGGTATTGCTAAAGCTTACCGCGGGGTGATTGTCACCACAAGGAAAAATTACATAATTCCCTGACCTGATCGACCCTTAACCCAAACTTTAAATTTAATTTTGCCCTGGTGACAATCGCCGGCGGTAATCTTTAGTAATTTTCAATATAATTAAAAAAAATGAAAAAAAAAAATAATATACCTCCAATTAATTGCTTTGGTGGTTTTGGTAATTTAAAAATCTCCTGTAATTTTTCATTAACATTTTTTTCTTTTAACAAATTTTCTTTGTTTCTTATGAATTCTTCATTACAATCTTCATTCCCTTGTTTACATTCTTGAATTAGATTTGTCAAATATATGGCATCTAACGACGATTCAGCCTTTGCTATTTTTTCTGGATTTGAACCAGCGTCTGTAGAATTAGATAGTATAAATTAAATTATTTTATCATTTTAATATGAAAGAAAAACGAAAAAAAAAACAAACCTTCTTCTTGACTTTCTACTTGATTTTCTACTTGGCTTTTTACTTGACTTTCTGAACCCTCTTGTTCGGAATCGTCAAGTGTCTAAAGATTAAAAAAGAGAAACTCATTACATTTAAATTTAAAATTATCTACGTTTTCTATTATTTGTTTGTATTTATATTGTTACTTACAGCACCCATTTCTGTTGAATTCCAAGCATTAATAGCAGAGACTAAAATATTATTGAACATTTTATGTAATTATTGTAATTATTGATTGAATGTAGATGATGTAGATGTTATTAATCTTGTTTCTTTATACGTCATGTGAATGTGGTGAAATAATTTATTTAAAGTACCATTTTAGGAAGGTGTGATAATTCAAACTATTGTTATCTAATTATGTGTTGTCTGTGATATACAATTACATCATTTATTAGATATTAATATCCAGCTAATACCTGAATAAATTAAAAGGGGGTTAGTAGTTTTCCTTTCTAACTGTGTAATTATCTTAATTATCTTAATTATCTTCATAAGAATAGTCAAAGAATGATAATTTCATTTATTTCATTTAAATAAGATTACACTTGAGGTTAAATGATAAAATGATAAAATTTACCAATATCATAATCATGACATTATTTTGCTAAAAATATTCCTTTATGAAACTCAAATCTACCATGGAACCGAAAAATTATGCAGCTTGGAAGAATAATAAACTTAAAGTAAAAATTATGTTGTGCGTTGTTTATAAGAAAAAATAAGAAAAAAATCCGGTTACGCAATGCAGGTATTACGGAAAGGTGTGGAGTCCGGTCAACCAGATGAGTGGTGTACAGGCATAAAATAAGAGTTTCGTACGGTGTACAAAGGTGTAAAAAAACTCTCAAATATCATGTGATTAAAACTAGGGTAGGGTTAGGGTTAGGGATTGGTCAGTTATTTAGAGTAAGACAGGGTTAAAATACTTGTACACATATGTACTTGTTTTTACATTTCTGTACTCCACTCATGTGATTGACCGGACTCCACACCTTTACGTATCACTCACGCAATGCATGCATGCATTCTAAACTTCAATTTTCCCATAATATGTACTATTTTTTTCTTCACTAATTCAATACATTTACTTTACAATTTTAATTATTTTATTTTAATTAAATTGTTGTATTATTTTCAATGTCATCAGAAGCATCCTTAAACGTGACATGAATAATATCACCTTTTTTAAATTTTTTTTAAGTCATATTTATTATTGGATAAAGTTCCAAGTTTGAGATGTTTAACTATATTGATTAATATAATAAATTATGTTTCATTTTTAAACAAGAAAAATGAAAAGAAAATATTTATTTAATTAATTTACTAATCATATGAAAATATTTTTTTTTATCAAAAACATGTTTATTTTGAACTAAAGATTTTTTCTTTCCCATCATCTTTGATTATTAAGGAGTATAAGATTAAATTTAACTTGATAATATAATTATCCTCCCTCAATCTTTATGAATTAAGATAATATAAAAAAAAGATCAGTGGGAGAGTATTATATTGGGAAATTTTTTGAAAAGGAAATTGTTTGCGTAGCACTACTTCTTTCTTTATCAAATAATAAAAAAACAATCATTTTATATACTTTAAAAATTCTTTATATTTTGCGCAGAGAACTTATCAAGTATTGATGAATTAACATAGGTGAGAAAATAACAACGAACAAAGTACTGAAAGAATTACTAATCTATAAGTTAATGTGTATGTATTGTAATATTTAAAATATTTAATAAAAAAAAAATGAGTTTTATTTTATACTCATTTTCATATCTGTATTTGGATCGATTTTAATGTTAAATAGAATTTGTTTTCGGATATGTAATTTATTTATTATTAATTTATTAAATAAGTAAAGTTCTAATATTACTGCCTTTGATAACGGGTGATAAATTTGTAATATCACAAAGAATAATGTGAAAAATCATTAAGTTTTGTTTTTGTTTTGTAAATTATATTTGTCAAAAAAGTAGATTACATATACTTAAAGTTGGCCTCTCACGTGATCTGATTCAACTTCTAATATTTATCTCTTTTTTTTTTTTGATCAAAAGAAATAATCACTTTAAAAAAAAAATGCCACCCGTATTAAGACCCAGAAAAAAATNATATTTTGCGCAGAGAACTTATCAAGTATTGATGAATTAACATAGGTGAGAAAATAACAACGAACAAAGTACTGAAAGAATTACTAATCTATAAGTTAATGTGTATGTATTGTAATATTTAAAATATTTAATAAAAAAAAAATGAGTTTTATTTTATACTCATTTTCATATCTGTATTTGGATCGATTTTAATGTTAAATAGAATTTGTTTTCGGATATGTAATTTATTTATTATTAATTTATTAAATAAGTAAAGTTCTAATATTACTGCCTTTGATAACGGGTGATAAATTTGTAATATCACAAAGAATAATGTGAAAAATCATTAAGTTTTGTTTTTGTTTTGTAAATTATATTTGTCAAAAAAGTAGATTACATATACTTAAAGTTGGCCTCTCACGTGATCTGATTCAACTTCTAATATTTATCTCTTTTTTTTTTTTGATCAAAAGAAATAATCACTTTAAAAAAAAAATGCCACCCGTATTAAGACCCAGAAAAAAATTCTCTTATTTCCCAAATTCTCGAGAAAATAAAGATGATAAAGGTAATAATATTTTTAATAATAATGTAGATAACGAAGATTATAGGGATAATATTGTGATAAATGAAGAGATATCACTTGATGAACAAAGTGATTCAAGTATGGGAATAGGAGATATTATTGATTATAATTTAAATGGTGAGTACATTTTCCATTTAGAGAATTTAGAGATAGAACAAAAGGATTTATTGAATAATCATGATAATCTTAATCTTTGCATTTTTATAGTTCTTTTCATTGGATCATTTCCAGGACAAATTGCTACAGAAAAACAACATCAATATTCCTCTCCAAATAATCACTTTTATTACTGTTTGAAAGAAAGCGGTGAGTAAAAACTTATTGATTTTATCAATCATTTAATGATTTTTATCATTTTTATTTTAATTTTATTTTAAATAAATAATTAGGCATGATTAATAAAGATCTTACATATAATGAAGACTATAGGCTCGCTCGTGAATTCAAGATCGGTATGATCACACTGTTTAAAGATAAATCGGTAAATATTTAATAATTTTATAAAATAGTTAAAATATTAATAACTCATTGAATCAATTGCATTTATAGAAAGGGATGTCAAGAGACCAATTGCAAAGATCGATCCAAAATTTATTAAACAAAGTAGAAAAATATCGACCCAAGATTATATGCTTTAATGGAAAAGATTCTTATGAGCCTTACTTATCTTATATGACTTCTTCTGTTGAAGCAAGAAATGTTTTGTCAAGAAATAAGTCTTGGAAATGGGGTTTACAAAAATCAAGAAAAATAGATTGGAACGATAAATCAGGACACACGAAAATATTTGTGATGATTTCAACGAGTGGAAGAGTTGCGCAATATCAAAAGGAAGAGAAGGTCAAATTTTTTATTGAATTAAAGAAGCTAGTAAAAAATATAGAAAACAATAATGAAAATATTGAAAATATTGAAAATGATGAAAATGATGAAAATATTGAAAATGATGAAAATATTGAAAATGATGAAAATGATGAAAATATTGAAAATGATGAAAATATTGAAAATGATGAAAATATTGAAAATGATGAAAATATTGAAAATGATGAAAATATTGAAAATGATGAAAATGATGAAAATATTGAAAACAATGAAATTGAGAATAGGAATTGTTCAGAAAATGTAGAGATTGTTCCAGAAGTGATTATTAAGCAAGAAAATCACGAGAATTGTGGAGCTATTATTAAGATTGAGAATATTGAGCAGTATATCAAAAATGAAGGAAAATAACAACCGATTCAAATCAAGCTTGGAAAGGAATAATTTCTCAATCCTCGTCATCCTCCATCAGGTTATAATATGAACCAAATGATAAATTAGACTATGGACCAGATAACAAATAAGATGACGAATTAGATTATGAATCAGATTACCAGAATAACGTAAATTAGTCGCATCTTGGAAGTGACAAGATAGTTAAATATTTTCCTTTCTTTTCATTAATAAAAAGAATAAATAATGGTAAACTGAGTAATTTCTGTAACCTATTTTTTTTTTTTGATTCAAATTTATTAAAATAATAATTCATCAATAAATAAGTAAATAAAATGTATATCAAACATTTCCATTCAATACACCATTACTTTTTATATTTTTTGTATGAATCGAATGAATAGGTTTATCGGGATAACTAATATCCAAAGCGGATTTCATAACATATTGAAATTCAAATAAATTAATTTGTTCATCGTAAAATTGATAAACATCTGTAATGCGTTGAAATAAATGATCAGGATAAGGTTTTCTACATAATTTTCCAACTCCTTGCTTTAATAATGAGAAAGATCCACATCGAATACATATAAATATTTCACAATGTTTGACAAAATAAGAAAAGCCTAAGACATCATGAAGGAATTTGTTTAAGGAATAAGATTTTCTGATAAAATGTATTCATATGATAAACGTGAGATGATATTAAGATAATAAATAAGAGAAGAGAAGAGAAGATAGAAGAATACCTACACATCATTCCTCCTAGCAAAAACTTCACCTAAACAATTCAAACTAACTTTTGAATTTATAAATATATCAGCTTTATCAATTCGATTTGGTTGATGAGGCATTACTGGTAAATAATTGAATTCATCTATCCACAAATTTGTTTGATTACATTTACCAATTAATAATTTCTTTTCAATAGTAGAAATGTTATTACAATTAATACATTTATACAATGATAAATTGAAAAGTTTTTGTGGAAGTTTATAGAGAAATTGTGAATATATACTGAGTGTTTCATAATTTCTTTGAAATTCTAATAATAAAATAATAATAAATACGTTAAATGATATAACTGTTAATAATTTATCATATTTAAAAATTATTATTATTACCATCAATCTTTATATATCGTTTCCATTCATTATTCTCGAAAATTCCATTATATAAATTTCTTTTCCCCAAATGAATTTCTTCTACATAAATATCCCATTTGACAGGAATCGTAATTGGTCGAATGAAATTAACACATTCTTTAAGAATATCCATAAAATCTAACAAATCAATTTCAATTCCTTTTAATTGATTTAGATTGGTTAGAACATATGAATTAGGATGTCTTAATGAATTTTTTTGGGTAGGAAAAAATGGATGAACGAACGAATTAAGATATGAATGATTATGATATCCAGAATGTTCCGGTACGGTTGACATTTTATCACAATTTTGACAAATATAAATTTTAAAGTGTTCGAAAAATTTGTTGATGGATTCTTGGAATAATTTAAAGTCCATATCAACTCTATATAATATATATATACATATAGTATAGTATATAAGTAATGTCAATATCAGCGGAGATGATTCAGCAAAGCGTAATGAGAGCACAATGCATATATACATACATCTTAAATAATCTTTCCAACATTTCAACGTCCACTTTTGCATCACGTAAATCAGCTACTGAAGTAATTCTTTTCATTTCATGAAAATATTTGAATATCTGACATCTCATATCATCATCATTATGTAATAGTTGAGAAGTTTTCTGACATCTTGAACATTGTGAAAGTTCATTCGATATTTCTAATTTTAACAGGGAAGGAATTTCTTCGAGAAATTGATTATATCCGTCTAGGGTTTGGAGATTTCGTTTGTAATCTTCTGCTCGAATATCTTATCACACGTATCAAAGTTTACAATAAATATAAATATTCAAGTTTATTTTATTAAATTATCTTTTATTTGTTTTTTTTTTACTTTCCAAACTTACAATCTTTATCAAATAAAATTGCCCATTGTTCTTCGTCTATATTTTCATTAACCATGATATCAAGAATTTAAATCGTAAATCTGGTATTTTGTAAAAGGTTAACATGAAAGAATAAAGAAATTACATGTTGGGTAGTAATTGACTTTAATATATTCAGCCACGGAACTTGTTACAGCCACAAATCACATAATAAAATCTTTTAGAAGAATCGTGTAAATTTCTGATGCGCCCACTTATTATTATTATAGAAATTCTAAAATTCTTAAATTTCTAAAGATATTAATTGGTTTCGCGTTCAAAATAATGTATAAATTCTTTGAATTCTCGCTTTAGTTCATACATTCTATCTCCTGTAAGCAAATAATTTTTATTCTAAAGAGTGCTTTATTTTCATAATCAAAAAAATTCTTTTAGACTTACCAAATAAGTACAAAAGAATTATCATTACGATTACTACATCTAGATTGAAAAATGAACGGGCATTTAAACGAAATAATGCACGTAATTTAGTCAAATTAATCAAGCGACGACGCAGCAAAACTATAATGAATCTTTACCTAGAATGTTATTCTATTCTGTAATAAATGACAAATCAAATTTTTAATTTATTATTGATGTCTTTTTCTTCTCTTCTCTTCAAATTCCAAGAAAATTTGTTCCATGTAATTCTAACTATAGTCTCTACCAAGGACCAATGCACGTGCAAATAAAACTGATTGAAATATTTATTCTTAGATTATCTTGATTACTTGTTAATTCAATCTAAAAAATTATTCGAAAAATATATGAAATAAAAACGTTCCTTTCTTTGATATGATAAAATGCGTCTTCCAAATTTATTATTTCTTTTGGCTACATCAACCACATTAGTAAATACAAAAAATGTATCGAGACGTTTTTATACTCAATCTACATTTCATTCAACGAAAAGATTTCGTAAACAATTCAATAATTCATTCAATAATTATTATTTTAAACGAACATTTGCCACAAATTATAATTTTCAAAATGTATCTTCTAGTTTTGTTTTTCAACCTTCACAAAATAAATACAATCAAACATCTGAAATATTCCCAGCTATTCCTATTCTTGACGAAAATAACAAAAATAATATAAATGATAATAAACCATCTTTAATGATATTAATTGGTTGGTGGAATTGTAAACCAAAAAATTTAAGCAAATATATCTCTCTTTATACCGATAAATTTCATATAGATACATTATCTCATATACCTCCTTTTTATCATGTATTCATTCCTTGGAAAATTTCAAATAATATTAATCGTTTAGCTAAAGAATTAATTCAAATTTGGATTGAACGTGGTAAACCTAATAATATTGGATTTCATGTATTTAGCGATAATGGAATTTATCATTATGCTTTATTATGTGAAGCTATTAGACAACTTTCTAGAGGTTCACATTTCATGTCTTCTACTCCTATTATTTCCAATTCTTCCTCCACCTCGGGTAACATTAGTGAAGAAGCAGAATCATTTCTAAATTCTATTAAATCATGCGTTATAGATTCAGCTCCATCCCCTATCTCAGAAAAATATATTGCATTAGGTATTGCCGGCGGATTTATGCATAAATTAGATTTATTAGACTCTAAAATCACTTCAAACGATCCATCATCTCCTTCATCATCTCCTTCATCATCTCCTTTATCATCTCCTTCATCATCTCCTTTATCATCTCCTTCATCATCATCTCCTTCATTAATAGATAATGAACAACAAAATACTATTGTATCATCTTTACCTTTATCATTTTTAACTCACTGTTTATCATTATTTTTTAGTTTACCTATAGTGAAAAAATATCAAAATTTAGTTCATAAAGCTTTAGATAATATTCCCGGTGGAACGTTTGATGGTAGAAATATTAAATTTTTATTTTTATATGGGCCTGGTGATGAGATTATTCCTGAAGATGAAGTCATTAAGTTTATGAAGAAATTAAAGAATAGAGATAAAATTTACTCCAATAATAATAGTAATAGTGAATATTCAAATAATGAATTTTCTAATAATAATAAAAAATATATTCATAAGAGTGGTAAGGGTGAAAAGAATGAGAAGAATGAAGAAAAAAATAAAGTAATTTTGAAAATTATGGAGAAAAGATTTAAAATTGATAGTGGACATGTTCAACATTTCATGAAATACCCTGAAGAATATATTAATGCTTTGGAATTGTTTTATGAATTAAAATAATTATTTAATTATGTTATAATCTTATTTTATTTTAATTTATTTGATTTTAGAAATAATAATAGAATATCATAATATAATTTGGTCTAATATTTTAAAAATTTCATTTATTAAATTAATAAAATTAGTATACAGCTATCAATCTCACATTTTTCTTGTTTCTTTTGAAATTTATCAACAAATTCTTTTACTTCAAATGTAGAAAATAATTTCTTGAAATTGAACAGAATCTTATTCAACTTATATCATCAGTAAATTTTTTTAAATGTAAGCCTTCGAAGTCCTTCACTCCGATAACCTTCGAATACCTCCAACATAAATGTAATATTTACAAAGGTTATTGGTACCGAAAACCTTCATTTTTATTAATAAAACATAATACTCCAGAGGTTATTGATATCGATAACCTTCAATAACCTTCACTTTATCATAATAAACGTAATATTTGCGAAGGTTATTGGTCCGATAACCTTCAATAACCTTTGAAAACGAAATTATTACAATAACCTCCGACATAAAAAATTTCCTGATGATGATGCTGGAAGTTTATACTTAACCCTTTATATAAGAATATTCAAGATTTTTTTTTTGAATTCTAATAATGCTCCTACATTTTCAATTGCAAAACACCTACTCACAATGCATGACAGATGATTTTATTGAATAAAAAATTTTTCTTTAAAATTGGTAATGATTGGTAGGGAGAATAGGATTCTGAGAAATTCACTACTGGATAACATGATCCAAAATTTTAATTTCTTTCATTTGCAAATTGTATTGTTTAAGAAGAAATACTAGTGAAAATACTGGAAGAGAAGTAAAATATTATTAGGAAATTTTTTCAAGCATAATATTCCATAATTTTAATATAATATTAAATTTTTGTAATTTTTCATATAATATTACAAAAATTTTTGGAAATTTTCAAAAGTTATTGAAACATTAAAATTCCATAATATTACAAATGCTATTTTCCGTAATTTTGACATTGTTACAGAAAAAAATTAACCGCAACACAAAATATGCAGTAACTACAGAATACACAGTATACACAGTTATACCTGCTATCTAAATTCAAAATCCAAATGCCAAAATCCCAAATGTCAAAATCCCAAATGCCAAATCTCAAATTATAATTAGTATTTTTGCCAAAATTTCAAATATTAGTAATTTGAAATTTCGGTGTTCCAAATCCCAAATCATTTAGAATTTGAGCAATACATATATATGCAGTACTCGCAATATGAAGCTGTAGTAATTGTAACACAAAACACAAAAGTTTAATCAATTGACAAAAGAAATAATAAAAGAAATATTTTACTTAGTAATAATTAATAATAATTAATAATATTTATTAATACTTAATAATAAACATAATAAACAGCAGGGAACAGAACAGATTTTTTATTTTGTCTTGGAATTTTTTATGTTTTTTTGAGGTCTGATGGACGTGTGTTTTAAAGCTTAAATCCTCAAAATCGATAGTATTTTTGATATATATCAAAAAATGATACCTAGGAACATATCTAAAAAAGATGTTTTTTTTATTTTTAAACTGGCCTTTAAAAACTTAAGAACTATAATTTGTTTTCTTAACAGAGCGAAGCGATTTAAAACTTAAGAAATATAATTTGGCTTCTTTGATTTAAAAACACTCTAAAACCTTTAAGATTTATATTGTTTTCTTGACAAGGTGAAGTGATTTAAAACTTAAGAAATATAATTTGTCTCAATAGTTTTAAGCTTTTTAATAGGAATTTAACTAACAAAATAATTATATATCTAGAGAAGCTTTAATCTTTTATTAATTACTATAAATTACACTATTTTTCTTATAAATTTTAGAATGGTAGAAAGCTAGAACTAATAACGAAAAAATAAAGTATCTGATAAAATTTAATATATAACATTTTTTTTATGTTGTCATTTTTGATGTAAATTTATAAGATAAAGTACTGAATCGTTATTGCAAAAAAACACCTAAAAGCTTTAAGCCCGCCAATTTACTACATTTCGTTTGTTCATGGTCAGTGCGATTTTCTAAGGTTTTGAGACATATAATACATATAAACCTGTTTACAAAAAAATATATTGGCCTACAGAAGATGAATATAATTACTATACATGTCGTCAAAACTATTGAATTGAGTCAGACGCAATTAAAATTGAGAAAAATTGGAGTTGAGTCAAGGCAAATTTTAATTTTTACTAGTAACTGACGTAATTAATTGAGTCAGACGTAATTAAAAATTGAAATTTTAAGAGTTGAGTCAAGGTCAAATTAGTTTTGACGACATGTATAATAATTACACACATGACTTGGATGAAAAAGATAAGCTTAAAAATATTTCCTCTAAAATCGAAGACATTATTGAATATCTTGAGATAATAAAAGATTATATACCATTTATGTTATATGACGAGTTTCACAAAAATATCAATAACTTTACAAATAATTATAAGTCCTTAGAAGATAAAATTCAGAATATACTAGATGATCTGTGTGAATCGTCTTTTTATAGTGAATAAAAAAGTAAATGGTAAAGTCGACTAGCAATCTCTTTTTTTTTTCTAAGTTCAAAAAAAGATTATATAGTTATCAATATATATTATCAGTATATGTTAGCTTTATATATTATCATTATATGTTATCTATTTTTTCTGACTTTGAACCTTTTTTCTCTCATGTTTAAAAAAAGATATATAGGTAACTTACTGAGAATATGATATAGAAATTGATAACAGATTATTTTTTGGCTTCGAGGTCACAAATTAAGAAAACGGTTTCATATAAAAATCCATTACTAATTCGTCGCCTTGTTTAAAAATTATTGCCATACCTATAAACTTTTAAATTGGATATTTATTATATTAGAAAAAAAATATATTATTAATTTAGGAAATATGTGACAAAGTCACTAGCTTTGCCATTATCTTGTGTTAATACTTTCATCTAGTACATTGAGTGGGTTAGACTCGATGATTCTAATTGTATTCAAAACAGACAAGATATATATTTCCTTCAATGTGATTTAATTTATTATCAATTCGATCAACTGTCCATTGATCAAGATTTTCAGCTTCTATACGTGTTGCCCAAATCCCAAATAATTTGGGATTTGGGACGCCAAAATGTACAAATTACTAGTATTTGGGATTTGGGATTTGGGATTTCGGCAAAAAATACTAATTATAATTTGGGATTTGGGATTTGGGATTTCGGCAAAAAATACTAATTATAATTTGGGATTTGGGATTTGGGATTTCGGCANAAAACGGTTTCATATAAAAATCCATTACTAATTCGTCGCCTTGTTTAAAAATTATTGCCATACCTATAAACTTTTAAATTGGATATTTATTATATTAGAAAAAAAATATATTATTAATTTAGGAAATATGTGACAAAGTCACTAGCTTTGCCATTATCTTGTGTTAATACTTTCATCTAGTACATTGAGTGGGTTAGACTCGATGATTCTAATTGTATTCAAAACAGACAAGATATATATTTCCTTCAATGTGATTTAATTTATTATCAATTCGATCAACTGTCCATTGATCAAGATTTTCAGCTTCTATACGTGTTGCCCAAATCCCAAATAATTTGGGATTTGGGACGCCAAAATGTACAAATTACTAGTATTTGGGATTTGGGATTTGGGATTTCGGCAAAAAATACTAATTATAATTTGGGATTTGGGATTTGGGATTTCGGCATTTGGGATTTCGGCATTTGGATTTTGAATTTGGATGGCAGGTATATCAGCTTCATCCTATTCCCACAACATTTCATTGAGGCATAATTCACATTTATTTTTTTGCAAATCTTTTAATACAAGGATATAATCAACAAATAAATAAATTCACAATCCTTTTCTTATCTTAATCCATATATCCTACGAGTTTTCCAGAAATAAATGGTCTTAAGGATTGTTCGATTGCTTTTTTATTTCTTGCTTCCACTATTTTAGGAGGTAATGGGAAACCTTCAATTCAAATAAGTTGGCTTAAATATTCTACACGACCAACTGCGAAATAAATTAAATTATCCCATACCAAATGTTCATCGATAACCCAAACACGTTGTGAAGCTTCAAGTATCATTCCTTAATTAGTGTGTACAGTCATAGCATATCCCAAATTCCAGTTGAGTATTTTTTCTTGCTTAAATACATCTGTTATAAATATTTCAGGAAGTGTATTTAAGGACAAATATACTATATTATTTTTTACCAGTTCTTGTTTTTCAGATGAACCGGGAATTAATATAAAACACTTTTGTTTATGTCCATCTCTTGACTAATGTTATGGGCGAATTATAATTTATATTTCCGAAATATATCAGATTTTTTTTATATTGACAAAATATATTCTGAATTTTTAAAAATAGATGAAAAAATTATTAAAATCCAGATTGAAATATTATTTCCGAAATTATAAAGTCAATCCGATAATGTAATTGGTTGAAAATTTATATACAAAATTAAAAAAAAAAACTAACACGTTTTTTTAAACAAAAAATAGTAATTTTCCATGATGTTAAAACAATGTACTCTTATAAAATTATAATATGATTAAAATACAAAGAACATTTTTTTCCTTTTATTTTTATTTAAATGGAAATCATTTCTGTTATCATAAAAAATAATGTCTTCTGACTTTGATTCAGATACGAAACTTAAAGTTTCTTTAAAAAAAAAGACAGGAAAACAAAAATAGTTTGAATGAGATGTTTATATTATTCAAGGAGAAGAAATTTCACCTTCACATTGAAAAGCTACATGTAAATACTGTAAAAAAAAATGGAATAAAGGATCACCTCAAGAACTTGAAGCGCATCTTGCAAATAATTGTCTATCTGTTTCACCAGAAGTTCATGAAATTTTTCTAAATATAATTATTAAGAAAATAGAAAATTCATCAAAAAAACGAAAAATTGATGCAAATCAATTAAAAATTTCTGATTTTCATAAAAGTACAAAATTAACACCAGAAAGAATTAATGAAATTAATCGATCTTTGATTAAGGCTTTTGTTATATGTGGTATTTCATGGCATATAATTGAAAATCATTTTTTTATTGAGTTTTTAAAGACTTTTCGACCTGCATATGAACCTCCCAGCAGAGAAGTACTTTCAGATGTACTTCTTTCTCAAAAAACAGCTGTTGTAAATTTTCGAATTATCAAGAAATTAAAAGACCAATCTAATTTAACACTAGGTAAATTGAAATATTAATTTTTAAATATTGAAAAAATTTAATAAAAAAAAATTTAATAAAAAAAATTTAGCTTGTGACAGATGGTCAAATCCCTCAAATAAATCCATTTGGAATTTTGTGGTCTACACAGCTGATCATTATGAATATCTATGGAGCTTAAGAAATTTATCTGATAAAAGTCATACAAACGAATTTTTGATAAACAAACTTGAAAATGTTTTGGAAAAAATTGGCCATGAAAAATTTTCTGCAATTGTACATCTGGAAATTTTTTATGTCGGAGGTTATTGTAATAATTTCGTTTTCAAAGGTTATTAAAGGTTATCGGACCAATAACCTTCACAAATATTACGTTTATTATGATAAAATGAAGGTTATTGAAAGTTATCAATATCAATAACCTCCGGAGTATTACATTTTATTAATAAAAATGAAGGTTTTCGGTACCAATAACCTTCGTAAATATTACGTTTATGTTGGAGGTATTCGAAGGTTATCGGAGTGAAGGACTTCGAAGGCTTACGTTTAAAAAAATTTACTGATGTAAGTGATGCAGGATTTAATATTCTTCTTGCATGAAATACAATTTCTGAAAACCATCCACAAATTTTAAGTGTGCATTGCATTGCACATGTTATTAATTTAATATTTAAAAATATATTTAAAACATCATTTGTTAATCATATATTGCATCATTGTATGATTTTGGTTTCATATTTNAATAAATCCATTTGGAATTTTGTGGTCTACACAGCTGATCATTATGAATATCTATGGAGCTTAAGAAATTTATCTGATAAAAGTCATACAAACGAATTTTTGATAAACAAACTTGAAAATGTTTTGGAAAAAATTGGCCATGAAAAATTTTCTGCAATTGTACATCTGGAAATTTTTTATGTCGGAGGTTATTGTAATAATTTCGTTTTCAAAGGTTATTAAAGGTTATCGGACCAATAACCTTCACAAATATTACGTTTATTATGATAAAATGAAGGTTATTGAAAGTTATCAATATCAATAACCTCCGGAGTATTACATTTTATTAATAAAAATGAAGGTTTTCGGTACCAATAACCTTCGTAAATATTACGTTTATGTTGGAGGTATTCGAAGGTTATCGGAGTGAAGGACTTCGAAGGCTTACGTTTAAAAAAATTTACTGATGTAAGTGATGCAGGATTTAATATTCTTCTTGCATGAAATACAATTTCTGAAAACCATCCACAAATTTTAAGTGTGCATTGCATTGCACATGTTATTAATTTAATATTTAAAAATATATTTAAAACATCATTTGTTAATCATATATTGCATCATTGTATGATTTTGGTTTCATATTTTAAAAGGAGTCATCTTGCAGGTAAATATTTTTTTATTATTTATTTTTATTTATACAATTAATATAATTAAATTGATTTATTTTTAATTTTTAGGACAAACATTAAAAGATTATGCTCATGAATTTGGAGTTAAGGAAGGTTTTTTGAAAAAATAGGTTAATACACGCTAGTACACAATGTATAATTGTATTGAGTCAATACTTCGTCATTAAACTTTATTAGAAAAAGTATAATATATTATTTTATTAAATATCATTGAAATAATTAATGCTTTTTTATTATATTAAAATAATAAAATTAATACTTTTTTTATTATTATTATAGATGTGCGCAGAAAGTTTTCATGTTTTTTTTTTACCAATACTTTTAACTTTGTGAACCCATGCATTCTTTGATAATTGTAGAGCAGTTGCATTTGTATTACATCCAATTAAAAAAAGTATTGCAGTATTGGAATCATGAAATTATACACTTGCAGATTGCTTTTTGAGATTGGCACGTCTAGGTGCTGCAATTAAAAATTTACCTGAAAATGATCATCGAATTTTTAAGCAAGAATGCATCCAAATTTTCAATAAACGATTTGCTGAATTTGAGGATAATGCATGGTTGGTGTGTTTTTTTCTTCATCCAGGATTTTGTGGTAAGTTAATATAGTATAGTAATATTTAAAATTATTTATTAAAATTATTTATTTATTAAAATTATTTATTGAAATTATTAAATATATTTTTAAAGCACATGTATGGGCTAGAGCTTGGAACTGTGTCCCAATAAGTCATCTGGATATCTGAATGACCTTAAAATCAAATATCCGGATGAACCCAGATGATTTTCTAAAAATTTTTTTTCACCCGATTTCACCTGGTTTCATCTGGTTTGAGGTATAAACCGGGTAAAATAGGTTTGATTGTTAAAATTTACGATCGAAAATAATTATCGATTGTTGCTACATATAAAACTTTTTAATCTACAAGTAAATATTAAAAACTGTAATAAGCAAACCTAAAGATGAGAATGTTGTACATATTTAGTAGAAAGGACAAGCTTATATCATTAAAATTAAGAGAATAATTAGTAATTAAAGTCTGAATGGATTTTTTTATTCGTTCAAACTTTAACTACTAATTATTCTCTTAATTTTAATGATATAAGTTTGTCCTTTCTGTTGAACATGCACATAATTCTCATATTTAGGTTTACTTATTACAATTTTTAATATTTACTTGTAGATTAAAAAGTTTTATATGTAGCAATGATAGATAATTATTTTCGATCGTAAATTTTAATAATCAAACCTATTTCACCCGGTTTTGAAAGTTTCAACCGGGTCACCTGCGATATCCGGGTGAAACCGGATTATATAAACCCGATTCTAAGCCCTAATAGAAAACTGTTAATGATCAAAAAAAATATTAATTAATTTATTGCAAGGCAACAGGCAAGACCCTACATGTAATTTAGTCACATAATTTAGTGTTTTTACATAATAATAAATATATTTTTAGCTGTGCTAGCTTTACTAATTATTTATCGCAATAGTGAATTCACATATTTTACGAATCTGTGCATGTGATACATTATATTTCTTAGCTAGAATCGGCAATACATTTACGGTACCCTTAACAGTAATTATATCGTTAATTGCTTCATGTGATAAGCGTGTAGCACCTGATCTTAATCTTCTAACCATTCTATATACACAGAAAAAATAAGTTAATTTATTGTTTTATATATGATTGGCAATAATAATAAATTTTTCAGAAAAAATATACGCTGATTAGATGACGTGATTTTGTGGTTATATCTTTTAGCTCTAGCATAGTTTTTTCAATCTCTTCGCGTATCTCAATACCCTGTAAAGTTTTTTTTTTGATTGTATGCAAATCTGATCATTGGCTGTGATTTACGCATATAATTGTGAAAAAATTATTTATGCTTGTTATACGATATTCAATCTTATGCTTTTATACTTACTATATGGATTGGATTCTGATATTTATTTGTATACATCAGTAATTTTTATATAACGTTATATAACGTTCTATGGACGGAACGTTCGTATTGCGTTCTAGAACGACACCTACGTACTAGAATGTAACGTTCTAGTACGTTATAAATACGTACCGTTTATACTACGTTTAATGAACGGTGTATATATAACGTTATATATCACCGTTTTAGAACGTATAACGAACTTTTCGTATTAATAACGTTGTATATCGGTGTTTATTATCGTTAGTCAGTACGGTACGAAATGTTCATTTTTACGTGATATATAATGATATTTAAAGCATCGTTTAATAACATAGACGAGCAGAACGTATTTATTGTGATCTAGAACGTCGAATTAATTGCTTTAATGTTTATTTGCATTTTTTTTATTAAATTTATCGTTAAATAACGTTTTTTAATTTAATTTATTCGTTTTTTTCAAAAATTACACTTTTTTTGAATATAAAATTTAATTTCAATCTTTATTATTTTCTTTTATTAACTATTATTTTACTTTTATTATAATTATTATATGAAATATATAAAAAAATATTATTTCGTTATGAATTTTTTAAAATATTAAAGTAATAAACATCATTTTTCATTCCATATCGCTTTCATCTATATTGTATTCGTCCAAATTTATATCGTTTTCTTCATTAGAGTCAATATAAATTACGCCATCATCTTCGTTGTCTTCATTCATATTGTCATTGTTATCCTTTTCGAATTCTGAGGCGGATCCTGAGGATGATTTTGATTCTGATGATGAAATATAGATATTTCCATTTTCGATTTTATCCTAAATTATAACGATATTTAACGTTTTTTTTTGTTTTTCTGGTGTCTTCAATAAATTAATATCTAAATAAAACTTACTATATATTTTCTGATTTTTGATTTCATGATTACGTCTTTTATTTGTATACCTCCATTATCGGGATCAAGAGTTATTTCAATTACTCCTACGGCAAACGCAAGGAGGTATTTTGTTTTCTTAGCGGGATTTGTAAAAGCTTTTTGTAATATTCTATTACACCATGTTAGTTTTTCATCGTCATCGTCTTCATTTATCTTTTTATGTAATTTTTTGAATGCTTTTCTAACTTCTTCTTTTTTTTTCCAATCCATTATTTCTTTTTCCGTCGCGCTGGTATTAATACTTGGTAATGAATCTTCGCCAAAGGTAGAAAATATTGACGATTTAATTTTGGCAACAATATTGCCCCTCTTTGATCGAAGTTTCAATAGCAACTATATTATAAAACGTTATTTAACGTCATTTTTTATTAAATGTCATTTAATATAAAGTAAATTATTAATTAAATTATATACCTTACTATGAATACTTTTTTCAAAATACGAATTCCATCTTTTTTCCGAATATTTTGCAAGAAATCCGGGATTGGTCGAATTTATGTAGTTCTTTGTTTCTTTTTTTAATTTTTCTGAGTCCGGGTACATATCCGTTTCTATAAATGGTTCCGATACAATATTGGCTATCTCCTGTAAAAAATATTTATAATTAATTTTTATTTATATATATAGAAAATAAAGTATAACAAAATTCTTACATTTAAATATAATTCTTCCGATTTCTTTTGTTCTTTCGAATTATTTGAATCATNTTGGCAACAATATTGCCCCTCTTTGATCGAAGTTTCAATAGCAACTATATTATAAAACGTTATTTAACGTCATTTTTTATTAAATGTCATTTAATATAAAGTAAATTATTAATTAAATTATATACCTTACTATGAATACTTTTTTCAAAATACGAATTCCATCTTTTTTCCGAATATTTTGCAAGAAATCCGGGATTGGTCGAATTTATGTAGTTCCTTGTTTCTTTTTTTAATTTTTCTGAGTCCGGGTACATATCCGTTTCTATAAATGGTTCCGATACAATATTGGCTATCTCCTGTAAAAAATATTTATAATTAATTTTTATTTATATATATAGAAAATAAAGTATAACAAAATTCTTACATTTAAATATAATTCTTCCGATTTCTTTTGTTCTTTCGAATTATTTGAATCATTTCCATTTTTTTTTATTTCGGTAATGTCTTTTTTTATTTCAGTTATGTCTTTTTTTATTTCTAGTAGTGTATTCATTATTTTTTGATTCGTTTTTTCATCTAAATTGTAGAAATTCAACATTAATTATCTTATAATATATTTAATTATTTTCAAAACCGATATATAACGTTTATTACCCCCAAATTTATTAGTTTGCTTTTTTTTGTTAGCTTCATCCAATAAAGATGATGATTGGGATTTTCTTTTGAAAATTGGAAAAGATGCGGATTGAGTTGATGCAGTAGGAGTTGATGCAGTAGGAGTTGATACAGTAGGAGTTGATTCAGTAGGAGTTGATGCGGTAGTAGTCGATGCAGTAGTAGTTGATGCAGTAGTAGTTGATGCAGTAGTAGTTGATGCAGTAGGAGTTGATGCAGTTGGAGTCGATGCAGTTGGAGTTAACGTGGTAAGAGTTGAAGCGGAAGATTTTGATTTTGTTGGGATTGATTTTGATGTTAATTTTAAAGTTGATCTTGTTGTTGCTATTGATCTTGATGCCGAAGTAGGAGTTGAAACTGACGTTGATGATGTCGTCGTTGTTTCTTTATTGTTATTGTTGATTTTGGATTTTCTTGTATTACGTGGCTTATAAATAAAATATATTTTTATTTATTACATTTTGAATATATAACGAAACATTTCGTTATATATATATATATATTATTATATTCTCTTCTTTAAATTATATTTTGACATTATTTTATCTCAAATAATATATTATTTTACTCTTTATATAGATTTATCCCCACTTCTTTAACAAATAAATTAAATATTTATATTTACCATTATTTTTTCTCTTTCTAAAATATCTCCATGTATGTGCGATATATTCTTTGGTGTAGTTAGTTGAAATTGAAAAAAAAAATTTTTGAAAATTAAAAAAAAAGTATTTTTGAAATTGGACTTTTAGCAAAAAAAAATCGAGAATATTACGTTATATAACGTTTTTTTTCGATAAAAAATTTAATATATTTTTTTATTATATTTAATATACATAATGTAAATAAAGGATTTTTGTAATTACTTGGCATCATATTGTAAAATTATGAAAGTGAATCAAACAAAAAGTAATTATTAAATGAGTGTATAAGATAAAAAATTTCGAAACTTAGTTCGAAATTTTTCACTTAAAGTTATCCCTTCATTTTTTGTGGTAAGTAAATAACCTTTATAAGGTAGGAGTTTAAATAGTATTTTATCATTTGATTAATCGATAATGCAGATCATTCCTGATCATGCATATATAGATCTGCATAACAGTATAAACAATGGTTTATATGTAATACGGAATATTTTATTTTTAATCTGATTTTCTCACCGATTTGATAATCTATTCCTTCTATAAAATGTACATATGAGGTTCCTTCCTTTAATGTAGTGAGGAGTATCATGTTATAAATTAAATTCCTTCTATATAACTTGTTTCACAGCATTTTCTTTCTTTGTTTGAGGTGTTATGTTATTTTCAAATAAATATGTTACGAATATTTTATGATTTATGAACTTCCTTTTGAAGAATTNGTTCTGAAAATTATGATTCAAGTAGTTCTAGTAGTTCTGAAGAAATTCAAAATGAATTTGATATAATTACGCCTGAGCAAGATGTAATCAATATTAATGAAATATCATAAAATTTGTTATATAATATTATTAATTTTTTAATAATTCATTATTTGTATAGGATAATAGCGAAGATAATCGAAATAATGAAATAATTTATATATCGGATGATGAACCTATGTTTAGTTCAAGAAGCAACGAAACCAGTGACATTATGCAAGGTGTGTGAAAATTTCTTATTATAATCTTTCGATTATTATCAAATATATGTAACCAATATAAATTATAAAGTTGAAATAAATGAACGTCCGCAAAATATTGATAGTCTAACATTCGAGGAACATGCATCTATACAATATGAAGAGCCCGCATCCAGAGAACATGAATTTGAAACTGAAGAATCTAAATTTGAATCTAATGAAACTGAATCTGAATCTGATGAAACTGAATCTGAATCTAATAAAACCGAATTCGAATCAGATAAAACTAATAATGAATCCAACGAATCTGAAGAATCTGAATCAGCAGAAGAAGAAACTGAAACCATACCAAAATTTCCAAACAATACTTATTCTGATTTAATGACATTAATTATCCAACATAACCTAAATAATAAAGCCGGAAACGCAATAATACGTTTTTTTAATAAACATTCAAACCTACCGACATCACCTCTTCCCAAAAACATAGAACAAGGAAGAAAACTAATGGATAGGATGAAATTAATTAACTTATTAAACAAAGAAAAAGTAATTTTAAAATATAATAACAAAGATTATATCATATATTATCGGTCTATAATAAATTGTATTAAAAACATTTTATCAATAAAAGATATACATAAATATATAACATTTAATTTTAAAAATGATCAGGTAATTAATTTTAACAATATAATATAATAAATTATTATTTTCTAACGTTATATACCGTTTTATAGACAAATAATAATAGAAATTACAATGAGCAATACACCTCCAATTGGTGGGCACGAACTGAAAAAACTTTACCAACTGGTTCATATCTATTATCAATCATATTATATTCTGACGCTTCAACAACTGACTCTCTTGGAAAAAATACCTTGCATCCAATTTTTGTAACTATAGGCAATATCATAACATGGCGTAAAAATAAACCGGATGTAAAACAATTATTAGCATATCTTCCTATTATAAAAGCAAAAGATGATACTCAAAAAATATCCGAAAAACATAAAAATATAGTCCGTAGAACTTTTCATAAATCTCTCAAATTTTTGTTGTCTCCGTTATATGACGATAATGGTATAGAATTAGAATTAAATAATAGTATATTTTGGTGTTTCCCTAGAATTTCTATGATAATTTCTGACTGGCCCGAAGCATGCACATTTGTATTAACATATAAATCAACGAAATCAAATTACCCCTGTCATTTTTGCCTCGTTTCCAAGGAAGATTTATCAAATATAAACTTAAATAGCAATCAAATAGAACCAAGATCTCACAATAATATGAAATTATATTATAAAAATAATACGGGAAAAAACGTTAGTATCGAAAACGTACGAAATTTTTTTTGGAGTGTCCCGTAAGTATGGAATTTTATAATTTTAAATAAAATAATAAAAGTATTAATCAAAATTTAAAATTTAATAGGAATATCAACATATATACCGCTACAGTACCCGATAGAATGCATCACCTTGATCTTGACCTTTTCCAACATCAATTAAACTTTACAAAAATTTTAATTAATAAACAATGTGGAAAATCTGTTATCGATGAAATGAATAATCGCGTTAAATTAATTTCCCGCTATAAAGATCTAAAATCGTTTTCCAACGGTTTTTTACATCTTACCTTACTTACCGCTTCGGAATATCGGAGCCTTATGAAAATAATGATTTTTATTGTAGACAAACTCTACGAAGATTCCGGAAGTCCGAATTTTATTAAAAATAACAAAATTACTGAAGTANTAGGCAATATCATAACATGGCGTAGAAATAAACCGGATGTAAAACAATTATTAGCATATCTTCCTATTATAAAAGCAAAAGATGATACTCAAAAAATATCTGAAGAACATAAAAATATAGTCCGTAGAACTTTTCATAAATCTCTCAAATTTTTGTTGTCTCCGTTATATGACGATAATGGTATAGAATTAGAATTAAATAATAGTATATTTTGGTGTTTCCCTAGAATTTCTATGATAATTTTTGACTGGCCCGAAGCATGCACATTTGCATTAACATATAAATCAACGAAATCAAATTACCCCTGTCATTTTTGCCTCGTTTCCAAGGAAGATTTATCAAATATAAACTTAAATAGCAATCAAATAGAACCAAGATCTCACAATAATATGAAATTATATTATAAAAATAATACGGGAAAAAACGTTAGTATCGAAAACGTACGAAATTTTTTTTGGAGTGTCCCGTAAGTATGGAATTTTATAATTTTAAATAAAATAATAAAAGTATTAATCAAAATTTAAAATTTAATAGGAATATCAACATATATACCGCTACAGTACCCGATAGAATGCATCACCTTGATCTTGACCTTTTCCAACATCAATTAAACTTTACAAAAATTTTAATTAATAAACAATGTGGAAAATCTGTTATCGATGAAATGAATAATCGCGTTAAATTAATTTCCCGCTATAAAGATCTAAAATCGTTTTCCAACGGTTTTTTACATCTTACCTTACTTACCGCTTCGGAATATCGGAGCCTTATGAAAATAATGATTTTTATTGTAGACAAACTCTACGAAGATTCCGGAAGTCCGAATTTTATTAAAAATAACAAAATTACTGAAGTATATTTAAAATGGAACAAAATGTATTTATTATCAAGAAAAGAAAATTATGAAGAATCTGATGTAACTCTTCTGCAGGTAACAATATATATCTTTATATAATATTTTAATTCGTTGTATAACGATTTTTATTAAAATTTTTTCTAAATAATGTCAGGAATCAATAAATAAATGGGCAAAACTTTTTATTGAACTATTTAAAGAACATTTAAAATCTGAGCTTCAATTCCCTAAATTACATTCGTGGGTGTTCCATATTTGCTCTTCAATTCGTGAATTTGGTGCCATTAATGGGTATACAACAGAAACATATGAAAGCCTCCATAAAGATTATGTCAAAAAGCCTTATAAATTAACAAATAAAAAAGAAATTGAAAAACAAATAATGAAAATTGTAAGTATTCTTTTTTGGTAAAAATCGTTATATAACGTTATTAAATTTATATTAACACATTTTTCTTTAGATTCGCCGCAAAGCCATCATAACAGAAAGTTCCTCAAAAGAAATACCAAAAACCCCAATAGCATTAAAATATTCAAAAAAATTATATGAATTTTGTATACAAAATGCTGAAATTTATATTCAAACAAGAATGAATGACCCGGACCTCGAAAAAGAAATGAAACTTGGCTTTGAAAAATTTTTGGAGTGTTTAGATGTATATCTAGAAATCTATTATCAAAATCTATCTGAACACGAAAAAATTGATATGATATTTCATATATATGGTGGTGTGACGTTAAAATTTGGTTCAATAATGCGTGCTACAAATAAATTCCATAAAAAACCTATATTTAGTAATATTGCAGTTAAAATGAATGCAGATGAAATCTTTGAATACACATCAGAGAATGGTGTATGCTTTGCTCAGGTAAAGATCAAAATTAATATCTTGTAAAATAATGATGAATATTTAATTATTATTAATATTTTATAAATAGGTTCTTTTAATAACTGAAAGAATAATGAATTATGAAGAACCAATGCATCTCGCACTCGTGCAGTGGTATGATTTCACATCATCGATAAATCCATATTTATACGAATACCCATTATTAGAAAAAACAGATATATTTAATTTAATAGAAATAGAAGCAATAAACGATATAATACATATTATTCCACGTTTTATTGACAATAATGAATTTTTAGTTAATAAATTTTTATTTTAAATTTAATAAATAGATAATAAATGATAAATGTATAAATAATAATAATATATAATAATAATGTTATAATAATGTTATAATAAAAAATATTAAATAATATAAAAATTGTATAGCGTTATATGACGCATTTCTATTGTTCTGCTACAATTTCAGCACGTTCTGTATCACCACCAGTTGTATCACCTTCTTCTTCTTCTCCTGAACGTTGTCGACCTTCTCGCCAACCCTCTTGGGAATGTTGTCGACGACTTTCTCGTCGACCTTCTGGTGAACGTTGAAGAACTTCTCGTGCACGTTGTCGACCTTCACCTTCAGTATCGAAATATTCTGGAAGAAGACGAGAAGGAGAAGTTAAAGGAGGAGAAACACGACCAGTAGAAGGAGCACGACCGGGAGAAGGAACATGACCTCGTAAGGTTTTTCTCCTTTTCGGACTTTTTCCCTCCTCTTCTTCTTCTTCAAATTCCTCTTCCGAAGTTTCTTCTGCATCTAACTCCCCTTCTTCAGGCCTTAATGGCCGTTTTTGTTGAAGTTTCCGCTAAAAAATATAAAATTATATTAAAAATTATTTATAACGTAATATTACGATTTTTAATAATATACTTACAAAATTTATTTTAATTTGTTTTTTTAATAAATTTTCGGAAATTATAATCCCCTTGACATCGGGATTCAAGAAAAGTTGAGCAATTGCGATACTCCACGCAATGTGCATATTGGAAATCCTCTTCTTAGATTTCTAAACTCTCTCTAAAATAACCTGCACGTATGTGCGGTCTTCAGAAAAAACGTCAAAGAGCTTGCGGTAAGCATGTCAGACTCTTTGATCTGATTTCCATGAATTAATCTCCGCCGGGGAGGATTGGAAATCAATGCGAGGGAGTTGGAATTCCCCAAAGATTTCAAAAATTGCCGATTTGACTCGGGAAGCGATTCCACCCCTCATTCCCCGAAGTTTTTCCAGCAACTATTATTAAAAATATTTAATATAAAAAAATAAAACGACATATAACGTATTTTATTTAATAAATATTTCTTACTTTTGCTTTTATTCTTTTGAATAAATTTGAGTGGTGTCGCGAATCCATTGATTCAGAAATATCTGGAAAATTTTTTCGTATAACGTGCTCGGTTTCATCGACCAAATCCTTCGTAGAAAGAAATATATTTGCTTTAAATATATTTTTGGCGACTCGGTTTATTACATCCTTATTTGTTAAAATTATCATAAATATTAATATACTATATGCTAAAATATAACGTTACAATTCGATTAAAAATAATTACTTTCGAAAAATCCGGATCGTTGTTTATTTCGGTAAGAAGCTCGATATTTTTGAGCCTCTTTTTAATATCTGCATTATCGTTCAAAAGTAAATCCATTTTCTTTTCAAATAATTCAAATTTTCTTATTAATCGATTAATAGAATCTGTTGAAACATTTTAAAATTGTAAAAATTGGTTTAATAATAATATTGATATATTAATAAGTAAAATGCATAAATATTTAATTACTAGTTTCCGTTTTAGTTGTAGTTGTTGCTCTTTCTTCTTCAACTAAATATGGTTCAGATGGATTTGTTCCGAGCCTTGTACGTTTTGATGTGGTGGATCCTGAAGACGTAGATCCAGCAATGGCGGAAGCAAATAAATTTCTATTACATTCAGCTCTAGGCATGTTGTTATAATAAGATAAAAAAAAAAGGTTTATTTAAAATATTCTTTGATTGTTATTTCTTGAAATGAATTTTTTTGAATTGAAAGATTTGGAAGAAAACATCATTCTTAAATAACTTTTGAAAATATTATTTTTCAAATGATAGTAAACAATACAAATATACTTTCGATATACAGTAATACACTTAATAATTTATTATAATCATCGTATTTATTATTAAATAATACTCATTAAATTATCATCGTATTGATTATAAAACGAGCCTCATTTCGAAATCATACACAATGCATTGCTATTTTTAATCATCGTATTCATTATCATCGTATTGATTATAAAACAAGCCTTATTTTGCCATTTTTAATCATCGCATTCATATTGTAGCTATTTTTAATCATCATTAAAATTATTAAATACATAAGGTAGAGGAGGGTATTATAAT
>PQFF01000189.1:145112-157192 GCA_003547095.1 Diversispora epigaea | reverse complement strand
GTAGAACGTTGTAGAACGGATCGTTCTAGAACGTAACGTTCAAAATACGCAATAAACCGGATCGATCTAGAACGTTATAAATACGTATCGTTTGTAGAACGTTGTAGAACGGATCGTTCTAGAACGTAACGTTCGAAATACGCAATAAAACGGATCGATTTAGAACGTTATTAATACGTATCATTCGTAGAACGTTGTAGAACGCCTCTATATAATTCCTGATGTAGCAATGAAGACGATAAGTTTTTTCGCCACAATATTCACCACTATCCCAAAAACCCTCTATATAATTTCTTATATTTTCTTTTTTATGATTTTTATTACATAAAGGGCAGGATACAGATCTATTAAAATCAAAGTAATTATTTTTAAAGCTATGTTTCAAAGTTAAATAAGGAAATTACTCTAATACCATTTCAATAACGTGTTTTTGCTTTTCTTCCGGATTTTTAAGTAGAACAAAAATTAGGAATTATTGTTTAGATGGTATAGATGGAACATTTACTTGCGATATAAATAAAGTCTTTTTCTCAAAAGATTCAGAAAGTTTGGAATCCATCCAAGGATCGAGACCAGTTTTATTTTTATATCTTTTATATAATTTGGAACGAATTTTATCTGTTAAAATATCAATTAATTCAGCTTGCCAATCCAGAAATTCAGGATTAATATTTTATCAGATTTGGTTTGTGTATTTATGTTGTCATTTTATATGATTACAAAGCAATTTAATTCCTCGCATTGGATATCATAAAAAAATATCTTATAACTAACTATTTTCAGGCTTCGAGTGACATGGCCAGGAGATGGTAGATCTATTGCAAAGCAAGCCCGATGGGTAATCCAAGGATCATAGCTCTTCGAGCCTACACAATTATTTCGAAGCTAGTATAATAATGTCAATTCCAGATGCTTCATATTTAATATAGTAAGATTCATTTTTATATTCTCCATTTACACTGTCCTTATCCTTATGATTTAACTTGCATATTGGACATGGCAATTCAGCATTAACTCTATAATAATTAATATTTTTTTTGCTTCTATATTTATAATATAAGTCAGGATATTGCTCTAATGTTTTGTTATGGAAATTAGCATGAGCGTGAACTGGATTAGATGAAAATACAGATGATGCACTTACCTCAGTATTCGATGAAAATTCATCATTCTTATTTACTATATCTTCCAAATTAGAAGTATGAGATAATTGGATAGAGGGAGTGGTTATACATCAGTAAATTTTTTTAAACGTAAGCCTTTGAAGTCCTTCACTCCGATAACTTTTGAATACCTCCAACATAAACGTAATATTTACGAAGGTTATTAGTACTGAAAACCTTCATTTTTATTAATAAAACGTAATACTTCGGAGGTTATTGATATCGATAACCTTCAATAACCTTCACTTTATCATAATAAACATAATATTTGCGAAGGTTATTGGTCCGATAACCTTCAATAACCTTTGAAAACGAAATTATTACAATAACCTCTGACATAAAAAATTTCCTGATGTAATACTTACCTCTGTTTCCGATAAAGTTTCTTCGCATACTTTATTTTCTATATAAGATTTCGGTTGACCATATACGCATGAAGAATTCTTCACACCGATCAATTTTTGAGATTCAGATGATGATACTTTTACATCTAATTCTTCATTATAAAAATTTATAATATTTTGAATTTGTGTACCAGTTAAACTAGAAATAGTATCAACACTATATATAATGTATTCGATTTTATCGTTTCCTATCCCATTGAATAATGTATAGATAGTTCTNACTTGCATATTGGACATGGCAATTCAGCATTAACTCTATAATAATTAATATTTTTTTTGCTTCTATATTTATAATATAAGTCAGGATATTGCTCTAATGTTTTGTTATGGAAATTAGCATGAGCGTGAACTGGATTAGATGAAAATACAGATGATGCACTTACCTCAGTATTCGATGAAAATTCATCATTCTTATTTACTATATCTTCCAAATTAGAAGTATGAGATAATTGGATAGAGGGAGTGGTTATACATCAGTAAATTTTTTTAAACGTAAGCCTTTGAAGTCCTTCACTCCGATAACTTTTGAATACCTCCAACATAAACGTAATATTTACGAAGGTTATTAGTACTGAAAACCTTCATTTTTATTAATAAAACGTAATACTTCGGAGGTTATTGATATCGATAACCTTCAATAACCTTCACTTTATCATAATAAACATAATATTTGCGAAGGTTATTGGTCCGATAACCTTCAATAACCTTTGAAAACGAAATTATTACAATAACCTCTGACATAAAAAATTTCCTGATGTAATACTTACCTCTGTTTCCGATAAAGTTTCTTCGCATACTTTATTTTCTATATAAGATTTCGGTTGACCATATACGCATGAAGAATTCTTCACACCGATCAATTTTTGAGATTCAGATGATGATACTTTTACATCTAATTCTTCATTATAAAAATTTATAATATTTTGAATTTGTGTACCAGTTAAACTAGAAATAGTATCAACACTATATATAATGTATTCGATTTTATCGTTTCCTATCCCATTGAATAATGTATAGATAGTTCTTGCCTTTTGAGTCATCTTATGCAAATACTTTTTCTTGATTCCAGGTAAATATTACATTATTTCATTATAGATTTGCATTCTCGTCATTTGATTACTAATATTTTTTTTTGAACTAAGATTTGAAACTTTTTTTTATATTCCTCACTATAATAATACTATCGCAATTTTTCTTTTCATCCAGTTTTCTCGGCCTTGCCAAATAAATAAGTTAAATGAGGTAAAGAACTTGGAGTTAGATCTATATCAACAGGAATGTTCAAAATTTGTTTAATAAAGATAGAATTCAATAGAGTTTTCTTTAGATTTTGTAAGGACATAGAATCAGTGTCTCTAATAAATTCAAATAACTTATGTAATAAACCTTGTTCTACTTTCTGATTATAGGGAATTTTTTGCACCAATGTACTAGCTTTTGCTATTTGGAACAGGATATCATTTAGTTCAGGAATGACACTTTACGCTTGATCAGTAGACAATTTGGGCTCAGGACAAGGAGACTTTATCTTTGATTGATCTAATTTAGACGCAAGGTCATCCTTACTCTGTAAAATAAGATTTTGAAACGAACTAGAAGATGCATTCTGAGATTTTGATTAGTTATTCTTCTGTTTAGAAATATCTTGACCTCTAAAAAACGTCTCTTGAGCTTGAAACCTTTTTTTCTGATTTTTTTCTCTTATCATATTACTAACCCTTTCTTTACTTATCCTTTTTACAAAATTAAGGATCTCAGCTGAATCATTATCAACATCTTCTGGCAATTTGATTGAGTTGGAAACTTGAGACTTTGTCTCTTTAGATTGTACTAAGTTATGTTCAGATAAGAGATCAAGAGTATTATCAGAATTTGAAGTGTTATTAGATATATCTGATGTTGAAACATTCACAGTTTGTAAGTCTATTTGTTCAGGGACAGTGTTAGAATTTTTCATTTCGGTAGAAACACTTACTGTCTTTTTCTCAGAAAGCAATTACTCCGGAGAATCAGTGATTATTCCCTTTGATTTTATTTCCTCGAAATCACAGCTTAATTTTGCTACTTTAATTTTAAGCTCGAAATTCTCAGCCGAGAGTTTGATAATATTTTTTTATTTTTTTTTAGCTCCGCCTTAAGATTAATGTTCTCAGCTTCATGTTTAGAATTTTCTTCTATAATCTGTTTTAACTTCGCATTCTTCTTTCTAAGCTTAGCAATCTCAGTCACGAGCTGTAAATTCAGCACTCTCAATGGATCGTTTTTAGATTGTGTATTTGCCATTGTTTTATACAAGATACAGATATGTTCAAAAGTTTGGATTAAATTACGAAAAAAATCTCATCATAATTTTTCGTGTGAAAAATTTTTCACGTCGATCACTTTTGCCAAGAAAAAATTTCATAAAACTTTATAAATCATATGATTAGCATGTGATGTTTACTTTATTTATATAGGGTGTACAGATAACAATCTATATTTTAAGGATCCCTTCTTGATCGTATGTGTGATGTGTGACATATATGTGAATGCGTTAACTATACCTGCCGCCCAAATTCAAAATCCATATGCCGAAATCCCAAATGCCAAAATCCCAAATCCCAAATCCCAAATTACAATTAGTATTTTTTGCCGAAATCCCAAATCCCAAATCCCAAATACTAGTAATTTGTGTATTTTGGCGTCCCAAATCCCAAATTATTTGGGATTTGGGCAACACGTATAGCGTTAACTAATAAACATTTGGAAAAAAAAATTCTTTTTACAATTAGCCTTTATCAGCAATATCCGTTAAAAATATATACGAGTTTTTTAAATGCGATCCTGAGAATTGGAATATCTTGAGCTTTTTGAAAGAATGTGATTTACTAATATTTAAGCAGAAGATAGAGTCGTATCTTACGTTCCTCGAGGTCATTTCTGATACTCAAAAAGGTCTAAGGCGTGAACGGGCGTTTAAGTTATTTAATCAGTACAAAAAGATTAGTTTATTTTTTTTGTTTAAGTATTTAGTGAGGACTTTGGGTCATGCACCAATCAAGTCTTCGGGACAGACTATATGCAGTATTGAGGCACAAGACAATATCTTCGAAAATTTCTTGCGTTTGAGACTTTGGGTCGACTTGACACTTGTTCCACTAGGTGTAAAATAATATCTTCGGGAATTTTTTACGTTTGAGACTTTGGGTCGATCTGGTAGGATGCAAAATCAGATAAAGAATTTAAAAGCAATTATGAATACATCAGTAATTTTTATATAACGTTATATAACGTTCTATGGACGGAACGTTCGTATTGCGTTCTAGAACGACACCTACGTACTAGAACGTAACGTTCTAGTACGCTATAAATACGTACCGTTTATACTACGTTTAATGAACGGTGTATATATAACGTTATATATCGCCGTTTTAGAACGTATAACGAACGTTTCGTATTAATAACGTTGTATATCGGTGTTTATTATCGTTAGTCAGTACGGTACGAAATGTTCGTTTTACGCGATATATAATGATATTTAAAGCATCGTTTAATAACATAGACGAGCAGAACATATTTATTGTGATCTAGAACGTCGGATTAATTGCTTTAATGTTTATTTGCATTTTTTTTATTAAATTTATCGTTAAATAACGTTTTTTAATTTAATTTATTCGTTTTTTCAAAAATTACACTTTTTTTGAATATAAAATTTAATTTCAATCTTTATTATTTTCTTTTATTAACTATTATTTTACTTTTATTATAATTATTACATGAAATATATAAAAAAATATTATTTCGTTATGAATTTTTTAAAATATTAAAGTAATAAACATCATTTTTTCATTCCATATCGCTTTCATCTATATTGTATTCGTCCAAATTTATATCGTTTTCTTCATTAGAGTCAATATAAATTACGCCATCATCTTCGTTGTCTTCATTCATATTGTCATTGTTATCCTTTTCGAATTCTGAGGCGGATTCTGAGGATGATTCTGATTCTGATGATGAAATATAGATATTTCCATTTTCGATTTTATCCTAAATTATAACGATATTTAACGTTTTTTTTTGTTTTTCTGGTGTCTTCAATAAATTAATATAAAACTTACTATATATTTTCTGATTTTTGATTTCATGATTACGTCTTTTATTTGTATACCTCCATTATCGGGATCAAGAGTTATTTCAATTACTCCTACGGCAAACGCAAGGAGGTATTTTGTTTTCTTAGCGGGATTTGTAAAAGCTTTTTGTAATATTCTATTACACCATGTTAGTTTTTCATCATCATCGTCTTCATTTATCTTTTTATGTAATTTTTTGAATGCTTTTCTAACTTCTTCTTTTTTTTTCCAATCCATTATTTCTTTTTCCGTCGCGCTGGTATTAATACTTGGTAATGAATCTTCGCCAAAGGTAGAAAATATTGACGATTTAATTTTGGCAACCATATTGCCCCTCTTTGATCGAAGTTTCAATAGCAACTATATTATAAAACGNGTGAGGAGTATCATGTTATAAATTAAATTCCTTCTATATAACTTGTTTCACGGCATTTTCTTTCTTTGTTTGAGGTGTTATGTTATTTTCAAATAAATATGTTACGAATATTTTATGATTTATGAACTTCCTTTTGAAGAATTCTCATTATCTTTAATTAAATAAATGTTTAATATATTAGAAAAAAAATGATAATCATTTAACATATAACGTTGTATTACGTTTTAAATTAATAATAAACGAGTAATTTTCAAGTAATATTAAATTTCATTAAATAATGATTATAATTTATAACATTAAAGTATTTAAATGAACCAAATTCAATTCATTTTATTAATCATTCCTTCCAATTATTCATTTAATGATAACAATGGCTTTTGAATGTCCGTTTTGTAATCGTGTTCTTTCAAGCCGTTCTGCTTACAGTCAGCATGTAAAAAGATGTTCTGAAAATTATGATTCAAGTAGTTCTAGTAGTTCTGAAGAAATTCAAAATGAATTTGATATAATTACGCCTGAGCAAGATGTAATCAATATTAATGAAATATCATAAAATTTGTTATATAATATTATTAATTTTTTAATAATTCATTATTTATATAGGATAATAGCGAAGATAATCGAAATAATGAAATAATTTATATATCGGATGATGAACCTATGTTTAGTTCAAGAAGCAACGAAACCAGTGACATTATGCAAGGTGTGTGAAAATTTCTTATTATAATCTTTCGATTATTATCAAATATATGTAACCAATATAAATTATAAAGTTGAAATAGATGAACTTCCGCAAAGTATGAATAGCCTAACATTCGAAGAATTCGCATCCATACGATATGAAGAGCCTGCATCCAGAGAACCCGAATTTGAAACTGATGAATCCAAATCCAAATCTGATGAAACCGAAACCGAAACCGAATCTGAATCCAAATCTGATAAAACCGAATTCGAATCAGATAAAACTGATAATGAATCCGACGAATTTGAAGAATCCGAATCAGCAGAAGAAGAAACTGAAACCATACCAAAATTTCCAAACAATACCTATTCTGATTTAATGACATTAATTATCCAACATAACCTAAATAATAAAGCCGGAAACGCAATAATACGTTTTTTTAATAAACATTCAAACCTACCGACATCACTTCTTCCCAAAAACATAGAACAAGGAAGAAAACTAATGGATAGGATGAAATTAATTAACTTATTAAACAAAGAAAAAGTAATTTTAAAATATAATAACAAAGATTATATCATATATTATCGGCCTATAATAAATTGTATTAAAAACATTTTATCAATAAAAGATATACATAAATATATAACATTTAATTTTAAAAATGATCAGGTAATTAATTTTAACAATATAATATAATAAATTATTATTTTCTAACGTTATATACCGTTTTATAGACAAATAATAATAGAAATTACAATGAGCAATACACCTCCAATTGGTGGGCACGAACTGAAAAACTTTACCAACTGGTTCATATCTATTATCAATCATATTATATTCTGACGCTTCAACAACTGACTCTCTTGGAAAAAATACCTTGCATCCAATTTTTGTAACTCTAGGCAATATCATAACATGGCGTAGAAATAAACCGGATGTAAAACAATTATTAGCATATCTTCCTATTATAAAAGCAAAAGATGATACTCAAAAAATATCCGAAGAACATAAAAATATAATCCGTAGAACTTTTCATAAATCTCTCAAATTTTTGTTGTCTCCGTTATATGACGATAATGGTATAGAATTAGAATTAAATAATAGTATATTTTGGTGTTTCCCTAGAATTTCTATGATAATTTCTGACTGGCCCGAAGCATGCACATTTGCATTAACATATAAATCAACGAAATCAAATTACCCCTGTCATTTTTGCCTCGTTTCCAAGGAAGATTTATCAAATATAAACTTAAATAGCAATCAAATAGAACCAAGATCTCACAATAATATGAAATTATATTATAAAAATAATACGGGAAAAAACGTTAGTATCGAAAACGTACGAAATTTTTTTTGGAGTGTCCCGTAAGTATGGAATTTTATAATTTTGAATAAATAAAATAATAAAAGTATTAATCAAAATTTAAAATTTAATAGGAATATCAACATATATGCCGCTACAGTACCCGATAGAATGCATCACCTTGATCTTGGCCTTTTTCAACATCAATTAAACTTTACAAAAATTTTAATTAATAAACAATGTGGAAAATCTGTTATCGATGAAATGAATCGTCGCGTTAAATTAATTCCCCGCTATAAAGATCTAAAATCGTTTCCCAACGGTTTTTTACATCTTACCTTACTTACCGCTTCGGAATATCGGAGCCTTATGAAAATAATGATTTTTATTGTAGACGAACTCTACAAAGATTCCGGAAGTCCGAATTTTATTAAAAATAACAAAATTACTGAAGTATATTTAAAATGGAACAAAATGTATTTATTATCAAGAAAAGAAAATTATGAAGAATCTGATGTAACTCTTCTGCAGGTAACAATATATATCTTTATATAATATTTTAATTCGTTGTATAACGATTTTTATTAAAATTTTTTCTAAATAATTTCAGGAATCAATAAATGAATGGGCAAAACTTTTTATTGAACTATTTAAAGAACATTCAAAATCTGAGCTTCAATTCCCTAAATTACATTCGTGGGTGTTCCATATTTGCTCTTCAATTCGTGAATTTGGTGCCATTAATGGGTATACAACAGAAACATATGAAAGCCTCCATAAAGATTATGTCAAAAAGCCTTATAAATTAACAAATAAAAAAGAAATTGAAAAACAAATAATGAAAATTGTAAGTATTCTTTTTTGGTAAAAATCGTTATATAACGTTATTAAATTTATATTAACACATTTTTCTTTAGATTCGCCATAAAGCCATCATAACAGAAAGTTCCTCAAAAGAAATTCCAAAAACCCCAATAGCATTAAAATATTCAAAAAAATTATATGAATTTTGTATACAAAATGCTGAAATTTATATTCAAACAAGAATGAATGACCCGGACCTCGAAAAAGAAATGAAACTTGGCTTTGAAAAATTTTTGGAGTGTTTAGATGCATATCTAGATTTCTATGATCGAAAACTATCTGAACATGAAGAAATTGATATGATATTTCATATATATGGTGGTGTGACGTTAAAATTTGGTTCAATAATGCGTGCTACAAATAAATTCCATAAAAAACCTATATTTAGTAATATTGCAGTTGAAATGAATGCAGATGAAATCTTTGAATACACATCAGATAATGGTGTATGCTTTGCTCAGGTAAAGATCAAAATTAATATCTTGTGAAATAATGATGAATATTTAATTATTATTAATATTTTATAAATAGGTTCTTTTAATAACTGAAATAATAATGAATTATGAAGAACCAATGCATCTCGCACTCGTGCAGTGGTATGATTTCACATCATCGGTAAATCCATATTTATACGAATGCCCATTATTAGAAAAAACAAATATATTTAATTTAATAGAAATAGAAGCAATAAACGATATAATACATATTATTCCACGTTTTATTGATAATAATGAATTTTTAGTTAATAAATTTTTATTTTAAATTTAATAAATAGATAATAAATGATAAATGTATAAATAATAATAATAAATAATAATAATGTTATAATAATGTTATAATAAAAAATATTAAATAATATAAAAATTGTATAGCGTTATATGACGCATTTCTATTGTTCTGCTACAATTTCAGCACGTTCTGTATCACCACCAGTTGTATCACCTTCTTCTTCTCCTGAACGTTGTCGACTTTCTCGCCAACCTTCTTGGGAATGTTGTCGACGACTTTCTCATCGACCTTCTCGTGCACGTTGTCGACCTTCACCTTCATTATCGAAAAATTCCGGAAGAAGACGAGAAGGAGAAGTTAAAGGGGGAGAAACACGACCAGGAGAAGGAGCACGACCGGAAGAAGGAACATGACCTCGTGAGGTTTTTCTCCTTTTCGGACTTTTTCCCTCCTCTTCTTCTTCTTCAGATTCCTCTTCCGAAGTTTCTTCCGCATCCAACTCCCCTTCTTCAGGCCTTAATGGCCGTTTTTGTTGAAGTTTCCGCTAAAAAATATAAAATTATATTAAAAATTATTTATAACGTAATATTACGATTTTTAATAATATACTTACAAAATTTATTTTAATTTGTTTTTTTAATAAATTTTCGGAAATCATAATCCCCTTGACATCGGGATTCAAGAAAAGTTGAGCGATTGCGACACCCCACGCAATGTGCATATTGGAAATCCTCTTCTTAGATTTCCAAACTCTCTCTAAAATAACCTGCACGTATGTGCGGTCTTCAGAAAAAACGTCAAAGAGCTTGCGGTAGGCATCTTTAACTCTTTGATCTGATTTCCATGAATTAATCTCCGCCGGGGAGGATTGGAAATCAATGCGAGGGAGTTGGGATTCCCCAAAGATTTCAAAAATTGCCGATTTGACTTGGGAAGCGATTCCACCCCTCATTCCCCGAAGTTTTTCCAGCAACTATTATTAAAAATATTTAATATAAAAAAATAAAACGACATATAACGTATTTTATTTAATAAATATTTCTTACTTTTGCTTTTATTCTTTTGAATAATTTTGAGTGGTGTCGCGAATCCATTGATTCGGAAATATCCGGAAAATTTTTTCGTATAACGTGCTCGGTTTCATCGATCAAATCCTTCGTAGAAGGAAATATATTTGCTTTAAATATATTTTTGGCGACTCGGTTTATTACATCCTTATTTGTTAAAATTATCATAAATATTAATATACTATATGCTAAAATATAACGTTACAATTCGATTAAAAATAATTACTTTCGAAAAATCCGGATCGTTGTTTATTTCGGTAAGAAGCTCGATATTTTTGAGCCTCTTTTTAATTTCTGCATTATCGTTCAAAAGTGAATCCATTTTCTTTTCAAATAATTCAAATTTTCTTATTAATCGATTAATAGAATCTGTTGAAACATTTTAAAATTGTAAAAATTGGTTTAATAATAATATTGATATATTAATAAGTAAAATGCATAAATATTTAATTACTAGTTTCCGTTCTAGTTGTAGTTGTTGCTCTTTCTTCTTCAACTAAATATGGTTCAGATGGATTTGTTCCGAGCCTTGCACGTCTTGATGTGGTGGATCCTGAAGACGTAGATCCAGCAATGGCGGAAGCAAATAAATTTCTATTACGTTCAGCTCTAGGCATGTTGTTATAATAAGATAAAAAAAAAAGGTTTATTTAAAATATTCTTTGATTGTTATTTCTTGAAATGAATTTTTTTGAATTAAAAGATTTGGAAGAAAACATCATCCTTAAATAACTTTTGAAAATATTATTTTTCAAATGATAGTAAACAATACAAATATACTTTCGATATACAGTAATACACTTAATAATTTATTATAATCATCGTATTTATTATTAAATAATACTCATTAAATTATCATCGTATTGATTATAAAACGAGCCTCATTTCGAAATCATACACAATGCATCGCTATTTTTAATCATCGTATTCATTATCATCGTATTGATTATAAAACAAGCCTTATTTCGCCATTTTTAATCATCGCATTCATATTGTAGCTATTTTTAATCATCATTAAAATTATTAAATACATAAGGTAGAGGAGGGTATTATAATGCAAGTAGGTAATGTGACGTGTTATATAATAATACATATATCTTCCTTAAGATAAAGCATCCAATAATTTAAAAAGACATTATAAATAAAAGATAATTTGAAAAACAAATAATAAAAATTTTTATATATAACTTTTTACAATAATAATAAATATAAACGTTATATATCGATCTATAACATAGTGTATTACAGTTAATAACTATAAGAATTGATAACTTTATATGACGAAATGCATCGCTATTTTTAATCATCGTATTTAATACATAAAAGATAAAGCATCTAATAATTTAAAAAAAATTATTAATATAATCATTAAATTAT
>PQFF01000189.1:109779-144496 GCA_003547095.1 Diversispora epigaea | reverse complement strand
GTAGAACGTTGTAGAACGGATCGTTCTAGAACGTAACGTTCGAAATACGCAATAAAACGGATCGATCTAGAACGTTATTAATACGTATCGTTCGTAGAACGTTGTAGAACGCCTCTATATAATTCCGGATGTATTAACAATACCAAAATTTATTTTCTAGAGTTCTAATTACGTTCTTGCTCAAAATTGGAAGAAAGAAACTAAACCAATCAGCGGACAGTCGATTCATTTTAACCAAGTTGATAGTGTGACACCGTGAATTAATATTTATTAATATTTATTATTATTTAATTATATATTTATTCTTATATGTATTACCTTTGAATTTATAAATAGAGTAGATCAGTAGTACCGATTAGTAAGTACTACATTTGAAGGATTATCACTATGAAATTACCTAGGTATATACCCAGGTATGATACCTAGGGAAATACTCAGGTAAATACTTGTAAAGATAAAGGAAATTGTATTATTTAGAAAGGAACCAATCTAAAAGAGAGAATGGTAAAAATTATCTGTGACGCAGGAAGCGTTTGAGAAGATATAAATACAGGTCCTTTTAGATTGAGTTCAAGAGACAAGTTCGAAGTCAGAGTTCAGTTTAGTTAATATAGTTTACCTCTAGTTTTTATAAGTCTTTTTAATTCCTTCAGTTCTTAACTTTCTTATTTTATTTTATTTCTTAATTTCTTTATATTATTTATCTTTATTTATTATCTTTATATATATATTATCCCGCATTATTATTTAATAAAGTTATCATTTTATTGAAACCTTCGTATATTTTATCACTGTTTAAACCTTTTACATATACGCTTTGCACAAGTAATACAAACTAACTTGGCGTGTAAAAGACCCCGTCACAATAAAGAACTCACCCACCTTTACCTCTCTTACCTAACTTTGTAATTTGCTGTGGATTGATCAAGAGGATCTCCCGAAGCAGCACGATATTACTTAACTTGTAGAATAGTTTTTGTTAGGAAAGATTCTTTAACCTTCAGAACATTGTCATAAAGGGCACGCGACAATAGCTCAATAATCGGGATCAGTAATGAATCTTTCAATGTTGATATCAAGTCAAAAAGAAATAATGATGAAAAGGTACAGTTGCGAAACTTTTTGGTTAGAATCGACCGAACGTGTCAGCCTGTTAAAAACAATTTAACTCTTTCTTTTTGTATTTAGTCTGATAATAAGCTCCAACCTCTAATGACCCGCTCAAAAAGGTGAAAAAATCTTCCAAAGGAGATTAGTATATTAATAAAACCTTATGTTTCCTCAAATTTTATGTGAGCATTTCTTAATGCTTCAAAGAGGGTACGTATAGAATGCAACCTATGACAAGAAGTGAATTTTTTACTAATATTTATATGAACAGATCAAAACCGTTGGCATAAATGAAAAGGGCAATGACAATGATCTATCTTTTAGTACCACATCAGGAAACTTTTTGGGGCGTAAATTTACAGAAAATTTACGGGACCTACAGAAATTTACGCCTAAAAAAATCAATTTTTTTGACTTTGATCACTATTTATAAGACAGGGAGCGATTTTTTACTAAGATATTCCTATGACAGATCGAAAGATCTGGTTCTTAGCTACAAGATGATATGTGTTTCATTTCTGTAACATCAATATTCGCGAAGATATTCAAGTTTAAAGGTTTACATATGTGAAAAAATTTCTGCGTAAATTTTCCGAAAATTTTCGTAATTCTGCCGGAAATTTCTATGACGTCACGTGAATTTCCGGCAGAATTACGGAAATTTTCGAAAAATTTACACGGAAATTTTTTCACAAATGTGAAACTTTAAACGTGAATATCTTCGCGAATATTAATGTTACAGAAATGAAACATATATCATCTTGTAGCTAAGAACCAGATCTTTCGATCTGTCATAGGAATATCTTAGTAAAAAATCGCTCCCTGTCTTATAAATAGTGATCAAAGTCAAAAAAATTGATTTTTTTAGGCGTAAATTTCTGTAGGTCCCGTAAATTTTCTGTAAATTTACGCCCCGAAAAGTTTCCTGATGCAAAAGTTCCAATTCAGGATCATNTCTGTAACATTAATATTCGCGAAGATATTCACGTTTAAAGTTTCACATTTGTGAAAAAATTTCCGTGTAAATTTTTCGAAAATTTCCGTAATTCTGCCGGAAATTCACGTGACGTCATAGAAATTTCCGGCAGAATTACGAAAATTTTCGGAAAATTTACGCAGAAATTTTTTCACATATGTAAACCTTTAAACTTGAATATCTTCGCGAATATTGATGTTACAGAAATGAAACACATATCATCTTGTAGCTAAGAACCAGATCTTTCGATCTGTCATAGGAATATCTTAGTAAAAAATCGCTCCCTGTCTTATAAATAGTGATCAAAGTCAAAAAAATTGATTTTTTTAGGCGTAAATTTCTGTAGGTCCCGTAAATTTTCTGTAAATTTACGCCCCGAAAAGTTTCCTGATGCAAAAGTTCCAATTCAGGATCATCAACATCAGGTTCAATACCACAGACAGTTAATTCAGACGAAAATGATGAATCTGTTGTTAATTCTATCCAAAATATTGAGGTAATTTTTAAAAATCCGGACATAACTTTTCGGATGAAAACATGTTTTAAATCTCTTGTATTTATATAACAGATCACGATAGGTGATAAAATATTCGAAACTTTGGTTAAAGAAAGCCTCGCTAGAAATGGCAAATAGATTATTAGTCATGATAAGACAAATGTTTGTGAGTTATTAAAAAAATAGAAATGCGAAAAGGATCATCTTTATAACGAGTAAGTTGCAATATTATTTTACAAAACATCAAAGTAAATGATGCATTGATTATCACTATGCTATATTAGTTTTGGATATTATAATATTATTGACCTCACCCCCAGAACAAATAGTAATTTTATTAATTCACTATTGAAATCCAAATATGAAGAAATTATATATTTTGATTCTCCAAAACTATCTAATTTTAATAATGACGAAATCAAAAAATTAATCGTTAACATGATCAAGGTAATCGATAACTTTGTTATCATCATTGATTATCTTTCAAAAATTTCTAATTAGCAAGTCTTTTTATTATAGACATCTGATTTTCGAAAAACAATTAATAAAAACTTCCTATCAATAAAAGATAATGAAAGTAAGGAATTTACTTGGAATTTTGCTTATCATTTGTAAGTTAAGGTTTATAAAAAGTTTCATTAGAATCCACATGTATTGACTTTTATTTCCTATTGTAGTTCTAATTCTTTTGATTATAGAAATGACCTTCTTTATTCCAATATATCGGAAAGAATTTATCGAGAAATTTTCTTAACACCTGTAATTTGAAGTTTGTTTCGAAAAAAAAGTATAGACCTTGATTTCTTTTTGTAAGTAATTGCTTACATCATTTAAATTGCTTATTTTTAATAATTATCAAATTAATATTAACTTGTTATTTATTAAGTGGTGAGATATGCTTATATGCATCAGCTAAAAATGAAGATTTAAAAAAAAATAATGCGGAAGATCGAAATTCGGAACGAAAGATCAATGTTGTCTAGGTAACAAAATCTTCAAAAATCGAGTTTGCTATTTGTGAAGTTAGCAGGTCTCCTAATAAACGACAACATTCGTATTTTTTTACTGATAAAATAAAGATTGGAAAAATGTTAAAAATAATGTTAAATAGGATAGTTCGAGTTTATGGTGAAAATAGTTCAATATTCAATTTATTGAAACTTTATGACTTGCAGATATATGGTAAATATTTCAGTATTAATAATATTCTATTTTTTTCGTCTTATTATTAATTTTTAAATCATTGTAGATCACAATGCAATTGTATACGAAATGACCGTACCGTTTCGAGAATTATATGTATTTAAAGAGGTTGTACGAACACAATTGCCAACCAGTCGAATCAATATAGTGCAGATGTATCAATGTATACTGATATTCCTTTTATTTAAGGTACATCAATAATTTTTTTAAACGTAAGCCTTCGAAGTTCTTCACTCCGATAACCTTCGAATACCTCCAACATAAACGTAATATTTACGAAGGTTATTGGTACTGAAAACCTTCATTTTTATTAATAAAACGTAATACTCCAGAGGTTATTGATATTGATAACCTTTAATAACCTTCATTTTATCATAATAAACGTAATATTTGCGAAGATTATTGGTCCAATAATCTTCAATAACCTTTGAAAACGAAATTATTACAATAACTTCTGATATAAAAAATTTCCAGATGTATATGCCCTTATTTTTTTCAATTTTCTCTTGTATATACAAACTAAATTTATTGTATTATTTATAGGAAATGCTTTTAAAAAATTTAAATTATTTACATGAATATATTATGAAAGCGGGCCTTTTTACACCACCTGAAAAGATTAAAGCATCTCTATTTGTTATTGAAATGATGTATATGCCCCCATCAAATAAAGAAATGGGTAAAAGAGGAGGAAAAAAAAAGTAATACATTTTACGTTGTTAAAAAAGGTTCAATAGTCACAGAAAAGTTTACTCTGTTTATTAGTTAGCATATTTTGTTTAACTTGAGTTGTATCAATGTATAGTAAAAATATATGCATAGTTCATATTAAAAAATAAAGTATATATTTCTGTCTTTATTGTGTAAGTATATAGAGATAACCACTATCTGAAACTTGTGTATCGGAAGAAATAAAAAAAAACTTAATACATTTATTGTAGTTGGAGTACTCACAATTTTTGGTAGAATCTTAGTTTCTGCTAGATCACGTGCATGTGAAGAATCCTTTACACCGATCACTTTTGCCAAGAAAATTATTTCAAAAAAATTACTAGTTACACATTACACAAAAATAACACATGATACATTATATGTTTCTTTAACCAAAAATCTTTATTGATAAAATATATGATAAAAATACAGAATAAATAAAAATTTATAGATAATCATCTCATGGTATAGTAGGTTGTGATATAATACTGCCATTTTTATTTTATCTAACCTGAAAAGTTTGTTTTTGATTTAATTCACAACAAATTGTAATAAGACTATTAAAGAAAGTATTAATATCTACAGATAGATTTATTTTCATTCGAACTTCAATATTTTCTGACAAATAATCATAAAGATATAGTAATAGATCAGCATATAGTATATAGGTTAAATATGATCTTATTCTTTCTCTATACATATCTAGTATATCAGTTAGATTGAATTGTTCTTAAGATAAAAATCTTTCTGCCATTCATTTGCTTCCTACTGTTTCTGTATTATACTTTCCTTTAAACCATGCTAAAAAGGTAGCTGGAGTATTTATAGTTAGATTTCCTATACTATAAAAATTATTTCCAAGTACTGAAGTATATTTTTCAGTTTTAAAATATTACATTTATTTGCATCGACAAATGTATTGTTAATATTAGTATTGGTAGAAGTTATAACTGGTTCTGCATATTCGAATTATACTTGCACGCTAAATTATTTTGGGACCCCGAAATTACAATTTTGGGGAAAAAAGTCGAAATAGTTTTTCATAAAAGACGAAATTATTTTACTTAAAACCCGAAATTTTTTAACCACCCAGATTTATTTTTTGATTGAAGATACACATAACTAGGTACTTTTTTTACTTCCATATATAGAATAGATTCTGTATAAATCTCAAAAAGTCGAAATACCTCAAAAATCCAAAATCAATTTTGGGAACATGTATAATTTGAATACACATAAAATTCTTTCATAATATTCCTCTGGATTTTCTTGTCCTATATACTACAGTATATTAGCAAGAAGTGGTGTCATTGTTTATATTACATCTATAATTGTTGCCATATTTGCTTAATTATTCTGTAACAATAAAATTTGTCTTTGTAAATTTAAAATTATTTGTTCTGCATCTCGAGTTCTATTTTTCCACTTATCCTATTTAATATCAAGCTGGATATCACATAACAATAAATCATCTTTATATCTATTTATTCTGATATAATATTGCTGTAATTCTAAAAAATATTGTTGACATATATTTCTTTCATTGTTATATGCCGTTGTTATTAAATTAAGATCATTCAAAGCATTATCCAAATCAGTTTGTCATAAATCCTGCTCTGTCTCAGCATTATATCTTGCCCGTTGCTTATTTATTTGATTAGTTTAATCATTGGTATATTTACAACGAATCTGTCCTGTAGCTTTTTTTATTTGGTTGACTAAAATCCTTCTGTCTGTTCTAAGATTATCTAGATAATCATCTATAGCTTTTGCCAAATCTGGAATTGAATTGGAAGTATAACTATCCTGAGAATTTTTAGAGGAATCTTCAGAATTTAAATCATTACCTATATTTCATACTTCAGTAACACACAAAGTTTCTCAGGTATTGATAAGTTCTAATTTATCCCGATAATGTAATAATCTTATATCAAAATTTTGGTAATGTAAATTAGTTATACGAGTTTTTTACTGAGCTATTTTATTATTCCTATCTGTAAGAATATATTTTAAAATATCGATCTCGTGTTTGAGGCATTTATTCTTATTTATTAACTTTATTATCTGGTTATAGGCTTTAGGTATATTTTTAGCTGATTTGGATATTTCCTGAAATCAGGTTTTCAACTTTTTTTCTTTTACATCAAATTTCGCTAGTTGATTTTCCCTGGTAATAAGTTCCTTGTTTTTTTGCTCAATTTCTTTTTAAACTAATAAATAATCTTTTTTAGATCTGTGATTTTTCTTTCTAGCTCCTTCCTTTCTTGTATAGAAAGTTCGCTTGTATTTGCTAGTTCTTTCTCAAGATACCGAATTCTTTCTTCACACATGACTATACCTGCCGCCCAAATTCAAAATCCAAATGCCGAAATCCCAAATCCCAAATTACAAATCCCAAATTACAATTAGTATTTTTTGCTGAAATCCCAAATCCCAAATCCCAAATACTAGTAATTTGTGCATTTTGACGTCCCAAATCCCAAATTATTTGGGATTTGGGCAACACGTATACACATAACTATATCTCGTTCGAGATTGTAAATTTGATGTTTATAGTCTCTGTTTAATTGAGCTAATCGTTCGATTTCATTGTGAAGTTTCTGGTTAGCTTGTTTTAATTTATCCATAAATTTTTGTTATTTATAATAAATCAAAGTATGAAAAAACTTGTAATTTATATTGATTCTTAGAAGGCTCGTGATTTGGATAGAAAAATTATATTACAGAAACTATATTATTAACCTGAAGGCTATTATCAAACTGCTGAAAAAATGAGAGATGCTTGTAAAAAAGCTGATTATAATTTTTCACTAGTTATGATAAAAGATTAGTTAAATAAACAGATCACTTTTTTAGTTTATAAATCTTGATCAAAGTTTATTCAGTATATATCTTTTAATAGGATTCAAGATTTAAACGAAATGCATCAATTTGATAGAACCCTGAACAATTTATATATATGTGATAAAAAATCTACAAGATTTTGATCAATTCTATGTAAATGTTTTTTATATTAACTCTATGTAAAATTTTTATAAAATATCAAAAATTCAGCAAAAAATATGCAAATAAAATTATGACTTATAATTAAAGTAATTAATTTAGATAATTATTTCGCAAAATTACGTGATATAGTATTATGTGTATTTTAACTGTTAATGTTATACAATATAATATTTATTATTTATTTTATAACAATATAAAAAAATAAAATCGGAAATAATTCACAATCGTTGCTACTTATAAAACTTTTTATTTTAATAAGTAAATGTTAAAAACGTGATTAATAATGAAAAATTCTGAAAATGTAAACTATCGATACAAAAAATTTCAGACCAAAAAATTTAAAATTGACAAAATAATAAACACTTAAACTCAAACGTTTTAAAATATTAAACATTTAAGTTTAAGCATCTATTATTTTGTTAATTTTAAATTTCTTGGTCTGAAATTTTTTGTATCAATAGTTTATATTCTCAGCATTTTTTGTTATTAATTATATTTTTGATATTTACTTATTAAAATAAAAAGTTTTATAAGTAGCAACGATTGTAAATTATCTCCAATTTGTAATTTATAAAATATTTTTCTAAAGTTATACAATAAAGAGTAATTGTCAAAGGAACAAAATTGATTATACAGCGAAGTGCATCGAGTGCATTTCATAACTTTTAAGCTTGATGCAGCAACTTGATACTATGACAATGGACCCTTTACTAATTGAAAAAACTTGATTTTTTCAAAAATTTTATTTATTTTCGTTTTCAAAAAATTTATTTTTTTTTAAAAAATTCTGATATTCCAAACTACAAAATAATATTTTTTATACATTCTAATTGTGTGACTATAATAAAAATGATAGCCACTATGCAAACTACTATTATTACAATTTATAAAATATACAATTCTATGCAAATAAATATGATGACTTTTGAATTTTTTTGATAGTAAGTCTATGCAAAGTCAAATGTTACATATATATAGATTGTTCGGGGTCCTAATCTAATCTTACTCATATGTCTCATGATAAAATTGGTAATCGAATTTTCAAACATCAACTTGTAATAAAAGATGTTATTACTAGATATCGAAAAAGCTGTGCATTAATTAATAAATCGATTTCTACAGTTGTTAAAACAATTAAAAAAATTTATAAAGATTCTAATAATTCTCTTTCTTAGCCTAATGTTTTTAGAACTGATAAAGGTTCTGAGTATTTAACTGAGTGTAAAGATTTGTTATTAAGATATGGTGTATATTTCGATCTTAAAAAATTAAAGGAAAGCAATGTTATAGTTATATTTACATGCTAAATTATTTTGGAGCCTTGAAATTACAATTTTAGAAAAAAAAGTCAAAATAGTTTTTTATAGAAGACGAAATTATTTTACTTAAAACCCAAAATTTTTTGACTATCCAGATAAATTCCTTGATTAAAAATACATATAACTAGGTACTTTTTTTACTTTCATATATAGAATAGATTCTGCATAAATCTCAAAAAGATGAAATACCTTGAAAATTCAAAATTAATTTTGGGAACATATATAGCTATAATGGAACGTGATTATCAAGAATTTGAAAAACATGCTTTTATTTGTCAAGATACTATAGATTTTCATTTACCTTTATCTGATAGGTTTAAAGTATAGGTTAAAGATTTTCGTATTAATGATGATACTTTTAATAATTCTTCAACCCGATTGATAGGTATGTCTTCTAATAAAGCGGTATTACTTTTTTTTTATTATTATCTTTATTTTATTATTATTATTTTTTTTATTTATTATTTATTTATTTATCCATTATTTATTGTTAACTTTATTTTTTTATTATTATTTATTTATTTATTTATTAATTATCATTAATCTTTATTCTTATATTTCTTATTTCTTATTTTTTTTATTGCTTTTCTTTTATTTTCTTATTATCTTATTAATTTTTGTAATACGATCATCACGTGTCACATGCAACGATGATCAACGAATTAATTAATGACTGTGTTTGATCACGTGATTTCCACGACCACTTGTTCTAAAGAACAACCACTTGTTTTAAAGAATCACCATTTGTCTAGGAGAATTATCACTTGTTTTAGACGACCATTACTATTAATGGCATACTATCTCGAATACTTTTATTAAATTTTAATGGCTCTGTAGCAATAGATAGATTATAATTAAGTTTCTTCATGTATTTATTCTTATATTAATTAATAAATTTTTTATATAATTGTAGTAGATAATTAGAAAAAGTATAAAAAGATCTTAATTTTATTGATAATTCAGGAGGTCCAGAGTGAGAAACTAAAGAGAAACACTTGAAATAATTATTAATAACCGTTAGAAATAATAGAAATATTACAATTATTAGATAATTCTTATACCTTCTTATTTAAATTATAAGATAATTTTATTTATTTATTTTTTTTTAACCAACGGAGTCTCACTTCAATACGTTTATTTATTTGAAAATTGATAAGTAATATAAACAATTAAACAAAAGAATACATATAGAAGCTTGCTAAAACTAAAAATTAATCTTAATTTACAGCATGGCTCATTGTTGCTCCTTGAACCGAAGTAATTAACTAGCCAAAACTATGTTAGTCAAAATAAAAATTACGCGAAATCCCCTAGAATTGGTACCATTTATAAAAATTTTTTCAACCCACTTACAAGCATTTAGCAATGCCTCATTTAAAATATACGAATACCGTTATCTGCTAACTGGCGTAGCCACAACACTTGCATTATACATGGGTGCACCTGTTATATCGTCAAAAGCTACTTCTCGTTCTATTACTGTTAATGAATTATTACTTATGAACTTCAATTTATTTGATCTTTTATCATTTGTCATAATATTTTTAGATTTTTCTCACAGCATTAATCTTTTACACCTTTGTTTCCAGATACTGAAAAGATGTTTTTTGAAAGCATATATGCTTTTGATCACGACTTTGACTCCTAGTATTGAATCGCCTGTCAATTCTTTATATGCTAATACAAAGGAATTTGGTACCAAGCCTACTATAATGTCTGGAAGAGTAATCCACGAATATTCCATTGCAGTAGTTTTCTGATTTTCCCAATTTTCTGTGACTGTTTATAATTTTTTCCTGGTCGATGATAACACCAGTGTCGGTTTAACTTTATTTACTTCAAAATGTGTCATTCTAATAAATTTCTCTTTTAAGTCCTTAAATAGATTCTCGTTAGTAAAGTTTTGACACGTAAAAATATGAATATTATCTTCAGTTTCAGTGTTGCAGAATGGACATTTATTCAACTGATAAATCCATAGTTTCCTTTTATGTAAATTGTTCATAGTTGGTAATTCATCGTTAAGCAGTTTTAATGAAAATTGTCTGAATTTCGATTTCCCAAAGTCAGATTTGAAAGTTGTTATTTTGGAAGAATGTACCGATTTTGCTATAAGTTTCCAATGAATTTTCCTGGCTTTGTCTCTTGTAATCCACTATTTAATTCTATTCTGATTTAACCATTTTTGTGTCCATGTGTGTTCATTGATTGATTAAAGCGTGTCTTTAATAGAAACATCTAAAGCTAAACCCCTTCATAATGGGATGATCATAGGTGTATTGAAGGTTTGTATATTAACTTGTATTCTTTCTCCGGAAAAAATTTCGTTCCACGTTATTTTGACTAATGAATTAGCTTCTTCATTATATTTGTCATTCGAATGTGCTTTAACTTTGTGACATTACACTGTCAGATTTAAATCTTTAATCATATGTAAAATTGCATTTTGAAATATAATATTTTTACCCTTGGTCTATTGTATATCTCTATTCCTATTTGATATAATTTCCTCTACTATATTAATTGTATTTTGACTATTTGTGAAAATGTTAACTATACTCCCTGCAGGGACAATTGCCAATACTGTGATGATTGCCAATAATTCTACCTTTGTGGATGATGGAAAATGATCTACATAACATTTGAACCTAATGTCGTTTTCAATTGGATTCATTGACTCAGGAATTATCCAACCCAGCCCCATTATATACTGTCCGTCAAAATCTTTATATGAATCGTCTGTATACACTGTTATATTATTAAGGTGTTTGAGTTAACTTATTATTTTGACAAGTTTGTTCGCTGTCACCTTTTCCATCGTAAATTTACTTTCTAAAAATTTTCGTTTGGAATCCACAAACGTTGTTTCTTCAAAATCTATATCCTCATCTATTATAAAGTTATTATATGGTGTATCCCCTTTTTTAGCCTCGTTGATAATTTGATACATCTTTTTGATATCTTTAGCTAGCATAACAATCCTTTTTTTCATTTGATTATGTCTAGTGTTTGATGTTGATTTTTTACTTTTTTTAACAGGAATTTGTATTGATTCACTTTTGTCTATAGTAATTAGGCATCTCAGATCATTCCCTTTAGTACTAATGTTAATCGGACACTTTTTACAAGGTTTGACTATTGAAGTAGGCTCAAGCCTCCTGCTAACTTGTACAAAATGCTGCGCAATGTAATCGTCTACTAAAACATCTTTCAAAGACTTTTCTCTAGTAAGTTTCTCAATGTTATATTGTCCTTTGTCTCTTTGTAAATATCATATTCCATCTTTCGTCTTGAAAGGAGAATATATGTCAATGAATGGATTTATAAAGTTATGAAACTTTTTTATTCCCATTAATTTATTTTGAATAATAGGTGTATTGTGTAAAGCTTTGAGATCATTATACCAACCTGGGATTGCTCCCCTTGTGACTCCTTTTATGAAAGTTAATAAATATGACCAATGTAGAAAAGTATTAAAATCTATATTAAAAAGTTGATCGAAAAACATAATTCTCCTATTTTTCAAACTTTGACGATATTTATTAAACCATTTAATATCTTTACATTCAGCAATTGGAATAAAACCTCCACTTGGGAAAGTTAGCGATCCTGGTAGTGTCGTACAAATGTGAAATTTAAAATTAATCATCTTTAACATTCCCAGAATATCTTCTGTAAGATTATGACCCATTTTAGTATTAACTACTATTATACTATTCAGTACTGACTTATGATACCATATCGCATTCTGATATTGTTGCAAGTGGATTCGTGTTGAAAGACCTATATCATTATCTGCGTTAACTCTCTTTAACCAGTTTACCCTATGTATCTGAATTTGACGATTTTGAATATTAAATAATTTATACCCTCCTGACATAAAGAAAATATTATTTATGACTGACCTCGCGAATCCTACTTTATTTTTAAAAAACTTTAAAACTGTGGAGTTTACTGTATTACATATGCTTTCTGATAAAACCATGTCCTTGAGCAGATATTTGATTTGCGGAAATGTCACATGGTTGAGAATGTATCTAACTAACTTATTTGTGGCTCTCTACCATTTCAAAATTCGACAGACGTTTTTAACCTTCTCAATTATAAGATTTTTTTGAAAACTTTTCGAACCCGACTACATTAGCCAAACTTCCAAATATCTAATAGGCATCGATTTTTTAACTGGAATAACCTGCTGATCTTTGACCTGAATTGGTAACTAATACCCGGAATTTTTTCGCATTGATCGAAATGTCTACGATCACGCAGAATTCCTCTGCTATTCTAAGCATTTTCTGTAAATTGCTTCTACTATTCGCGATCCAGACTGTGTCGTCCATATAAACTGTAGCATATAATTTCAAACTCGTGAAAGAATTGTTTACCTTATTTAATTATTGAATGTGTTCTGCAGACATCGTGTACCCTATACGTGTTGCCCAAATCCCAAATAATTTGGGATTTGGGACGCCAAAATGCACAAATTACTAGTATTTGGGATTTGGGATTTCGGCAAAAGATACTAATTGTAATTTGGGATTTGGGATTTGGAATTTCAGCATTTGGGATTTCGGCATTTGAATTTTGAATTTGGACGGCATGTATAGTGTACCCTAGCTCACTTTTTTCCATTGCATCTAATAACGGATCATAATAAATTCTCCAAAGCAGAGGTGAAATTGCATCACCCTGATCTATTCCATCATGAATTTCATAAGGCTCTGTTAACCCATGATATGTGATAACTTNGATTTTTTTGAAAACTTTTCGAACCCGACTACATTAGCCAAACTTCCAAATATCTAATAGGCATCGATTTTTTAACTGGAATAACCTGCTGATCTTTGACCTGAATTGGTAACTAATACCCGGAATTTTTTCGCATTGATCGAAATGTCTACGATCACGCAGAATTCCTCTGCTATTCTAAGCATTTTCTGTAAATTGCTTCTACTATTCGCGATCCAGACTGTGTCGTCCATATAAACTGTAGCATATAATTTCAAACTCGTGAAAGAATTGTTTACCTTATTTAATTATTGAATGTGTTCTGCAGACATCGTGTACCCTATACGTGTTGCCCAAATCCCAAATAATTTGGGATTTGGGACGCCAAAATGCACAAATTACTAGTATTTGGGATTTGGGATTTCGGCAAAAGATACTAATTGTAATTTGGGATTTGGGATTTGGAATTTCAGCATTTGGGATTTCGGCATTTGAATTTTGAATTTGGACGGCATGTATAGTGTACCCTAGCTCACTTTTTTCCATTGCATCTAATAACGGATCATAATAAATTCTCCAAAGCAGAGGTGAAATTGCATCACCCTGATCTATTCCATCATGAATTTCATAAGGCTCTGTTAACCCATGATATGTGATAACTTTATTTTGACGACTTTCCAAAACACTATCTATGATTCTAACTATTTGTTCTGGAATTTTAATTCTTCTCATCGCTTCATATAAAAAATCTTTACTTATCGAGTCATATGTTTTTGAAATATCTTGGAAAAAGAACCATGCTTCTTTTTTAAATTCTCTAGCTTTTTCCATTACATTGTTAAAGATATGTATTGGATCATGAGTATTCCCTCTGGATAAAGCCGCCCAATTGTTTAGATTCAAAACTTTGTTTGTAGTCATAACTTTACTTAGTCTTCTAGTAATCGCTTTCATAAATTTTTTCCTACTCGTTATTGGCCGTGTTTTATTAATATCTTTTTGCCAATTTGAGGGTTTAGGAATTGGAAATAAGTGACCTAACGACCAATCTCTAGGCGTAATATTTGTACTTAAGATCGTATTGAACATCTGTAATACACAAGTTAAAGCGGTGTGACCCAGATATTTGAAGAAAAAATAAGGTATGCCTGACTAGTGTTAGGAATCGTGTATATATTTGTACTCGATTATTCATCACGATTATTCACCGATTATTTACAATTATTTGTCGATTATTTGTCGATTATTCACTGATTATTCGTCAATTATTCGCTGATTATTCGCAATTATTCACTGATTATTCACGATTATTCGCCAATTATTCGCGATTATTCATCGATTATTTGCGATTATTCGTTGATTATTCATCAATTATTCGCTGATTATTCGTTGACCGATTATTCACGATTATTCGCTGATTATTCGTCAATTATTTGTTGATTATTCGTGATTATTCGTGATTATTCGCTGATTATTCATCGATTATTCGTTGATTAATTATAATTATTTATAATTATTTATTAATTATTTACAATTATTAAAATTTTTTTAATACAAACAATAATTAACAAAGAATTTTTTTACTATAAAATAATATATATTTCATTTTAAAATAAAAAATTTTTGTCATAATTTTTTATAATTTTTATAATTTTTTATAATTCTAACTAGAATTACAAAAAATTTATAGTAAAAATTTTTACAAACTTTCAACTTTAAATGTAAATATCAATACTATTGAAATAAAACATATATTATTTTGTAATTAAAAATAAAACTTTTCTTTTTATCTTAAAAATATTTTAATAAAAAATTTCTTTATATTTTCAAATTATAAGCAAAATCAAAAAATATAAAAAATCTTTTATTAATTATTGTTTGTATTAAAAATTTTTTATTGTTCATCACTTATAATTATTTACAATTTTTCGCGATTATTCATGATTATTCACGATTATTCAACGATTAATTATTCAACAATTATTCACGATTATTCACGATTATGATTTTGTACTCGATTATGTATTCAAAGTCCGATTATTTGCGAATTTGTATTCACGATTCCTAACACTATGCCTGACTGTCCGGGTGCACTGATATTACTCGTCGCTGCTATATATTATATTAATTCCTCCATTGTAAACAGAGCTATTGTCTCTTCATACCATTGTTAATTAATATTACTCTTCGGTTTGAAGACATTATACCAAAACTCATTCAACTTATCAATCGTTGTCTCTCGTTTCCGTGTCCATTTTTTAAAAGACGACGCTATATGGTTCTTTACTTCCTCTAGATCTAAGACTAATGTTGAATCTCCATGCTCTTTAATTATGACACTATTAGAGATTATTGTTCTTTTGTCTCAGCCTAGCATATTGTTAATCATTCGTTTCTGATTATTCACAAAGTTAAAAAGACGTTTTTTCACCACCTCTTTAATTACCTGCTGTTTTTTTTTATCTAACTCTACCTTATAAAGTTTTTGGAAAGTACGAAATTTTCTCTTCATGGCCACTAACCAGAATTTCATTTCATCCAAACTTGCATTCCAATGAATCTCCTCTAGGGTTTCTTCAGTTATTTCGCTTATTGTCTTAATGGTCTTTATAATATTACTTTTGACTTGATCTCTATTGTCATCAAACAGCCAATAAAAATAAGTTCTCACTTGATTGAACAACCTGCGATATCCATTCATTAGTCTATAAGAGATATTATTAGGAGAAATAAACTGATCTGCCTCTCTTTTATTTGATACTACTCTTTTTTTTGGGATCGTCTTACTAGCAGCCTCAAGAATGGCTTCTTTGATAATATTCCACTGTTTTTCAGCTGTTCGTCGGTCGAAAAAATTTGATTTACCTAATCTGTCGTTAACCATTTCTTCGAATTTAACCCATGCCTTCTCCTTAACCGTTTTCGCAACATAAATATTACGCCTGTCTACTTATTTATTCAACTCAACCTTCCCTTGAACAAAAAACTATTTTAATTGTGTTACCACACATTTGTGATCGCTTCGAGCTTCCAACTCTTTATTTTTAACTTTCGTATCTTCTAAAGCTTCTAACAGATTACTTGATATCCAAATCATGTCTATCTTACTTTTGATACGATTATCTCCCCTACAGAACCAAGTAAAGTCCACCTGCCTGTCATTACATGCCCTGAAAGAATCAACACAATCATAATTTTGCAGGTGTCGAAACATTGCCGATTCTGTTATTGAACTTCTATATTGTGTGAGGTTAATCCTTGATTTGTCGATACTGGGGTTAACTACTGTGTTGAAATCTCTTATTATTAGCTGGAAACGATTGGAATCTAAACCATTGTATATTCTTTCTAAAACCCATTGAGTTAATTTGAGTTTAAGAGTTTTTTTCTGTTGACTAGCTGGATAATAAATTACTAAAACGTTGAGTTTAATACTGTTCTTAAAGGCAAAATCGACTCTTAACGTGTATCCTTCCATTTTTTTTACTTTATATACATGTTTCGCTAACGTCTCCTGAACCATAATCTCTACTCTAGCATCTTGTGATTGATCTGACGATGATCAAAAAGATTCGTAAACCCTATTACTATCGGAGCCTATTACCCTTTTCAAATTCCTTGACACTATTTTCTCCTGTCGTGGTTTTATTTTAGTTTCTGTAAGACCAATAATGTCAAACTCTTCTTCTATACATGCTTGTACCCATTGGTTTTGCTTTGCCAGATCTGAGAACCCACAAATATTTTGTGTCGCTATTCTAAATTTGTCAACAGTATTGCTTAAAGTCTCACTATTTTTATTGTCCTCTGTCAGGCCATACCCACCTTTATTCGATTCTTTATAATGTCTACCTAATCTTAAATATCTAACAAAAAAACCCAACCTTATAATTTTGTTTAATTTCCCAACATTCCTTTTAATTTTAAAATAATAAAAACAATAATATTTTTTGTATGTTTTATCTTTTTTAATATATATATAACCCTTAAACAACCCTATAAAAAAACTAAAATTATATGATCTTCTTTCTACCCACACCCCATACCATATTTTATTACTTATATTAACACCCTTATAAGGAGAAAATATTCTCCTGACTATACATGTTCCCAAAATTGATTTTGGATTTTTGAGGTATTTCGACTTTTTGAGATTTATGCAGAATCTATTCTATATATGGAAGTAAAAAAAGTACCTAATTATGTGTATCTTTAATCAAAGAATAAATCTGGGTGGTCAAAAAATTTCGGGTTTTAAATAAAATAAATTTGTTTTCTATGAAAAACTATTTCGATTTTTTTCCCCAAAATATCAATTTCGGGGTCCCAAAATAATTTTGCGTGCAAGTATACTCATGACTCCTAAATACTGGATTTGCAATTGCTGGAATACGAAAAAATTCACTTGGCAAATATTTAAAATTATAAAATTTATGNTGTCAGGCCATACCCACCTTTATTCGATTCTTTATAATGTCTACCTAATCTTAAATATCTAACAAAAAAACCCAACCTTATAATTTTGTTTAATTTCCCAACATTCCTTTTAATTTTAAAATAATAAAAACAATAATATTTTTTGTATGTTTTATCTTTTTTAATATATATATAACCCTTAAACAACCCTATAAAAAAACTAAAATTATATGATCTTCTTTCTACCCACACCCCATACCATATTTTATTACTTATATTAACACCCTTATAAGGAGAAAATATTCTCCTGACTATACATGTTCCCAAAATTGATTTTGGATTTTTGAGGTATTTCGACTTTTTGAGATTTATGCAGAATCTATTCTATATATGGAAGTAAAAAAAGTACCTAATTATGTGTATCTTTAATCAAAGAATAAATCTGGGTGGTCAAAAAATTTCGGGTTTTAAATAAAATAAATTTGTTTTCTATGAAAAACTATTTCGATTTTTTTCCCCAAAATATCAATTTCGGGGTCCCAAAATAATTTTGCGTGCAAGTATACTCATGACTCCTAAATACTGGATTTGCAATTGCTGGAATACGAAAAAATTCACTTGGCAAATATTTAAAATTATAAAATTTATGTAATAATTTGATTGTATTTGAGGCCTTTACTCTATCTGTAATAGGTAATACTATTACTTCTCTTCTTTCGTTTTCTTTGCTATCTCTGTAATAACTGTATCGATGCTTGGTAAAGCTTCTTTTCCTTCGTACTTTTCTTTAATTCAAGTTAAAGGAATCCATTTGAATTTATAATATACCCTTATTTTGTCAACTGTTGCCTTCAAGTTTGCTCTGTTAATTGGTAACTAAACTCCCGCTTTTCTATTAATGCTGTCCATATCCTCTGGAAGTATCTCTCTGTTATCTTCTGATACATCTATCCATTACTTGGATAAATCTTTTGTAACAAATGAATATAACGGTCTTAAATATTCAACCAAAATTCTAATATCTTTTTTGTCACAAATTGGCAGTTTGATATGATTTGGCATAGTCACTGCATCAACATTCGACGGGAGGTTGTTAGGTTGGTAAAAATAAGTTGCTGGCAGTCCACTGAATATATATTCTTTCCTTAATCTTTTTATTAAATCACTGTACATGAAATTGTTAATTACAGTATATTTCCATGATAGGTAATTTGCGCACTCTCCTCTGATCTCTTTATAGTCTGTTGGTAGTGGTTTTCGTCCATCTGCTATTTGAATATAACTTTGTGGTAATCGGCGGTCTACCATATAATATCGTCTTAATTCTGACTTGTATTTTTCGATATTAGCCATTTCCTGACTGTCTGTGATTAGAAATTTCCCTTTGCATGCTATTAATCTGTTAAGGTCACGTGAGTTTCCAGGTAAATCTGGTTTCAAGCAATAATATGTAACTGGTACTCTATCGAAATAGTAATATGTCTTAAGTATATCAAGAATCCTGAAAAACTCTCCTCCCTCTAGTTCATCCGTTATAGGCCAATTGATGTTTCTTAATTTCCTTTTAACCTCTTCTTCTAATTCTGCCAGATTATACGGCAACTCTTTTTTCGTAAACTGATGACTTTTAAATGTAAATTGACAGTCTTTACGTAACTGCAAATAAGAAAAATTCTCTCTTTTAGGTCTCTCACCCGGATTCAACACAAAATACACTGAGTAGATTAACAAGTTGGCGATTTCTCGACCCTCCATTTTTTTTAAATCTAAACTATGGTAATAATACCACATAACTCGTTTCCTTAACTGTGTCTTTATATTTCTCCAGTCTTCATATGTTACTATTCTATTTTCTTCCACCAGTTTATTGTCAAAATTATCTATTTTAAATTGAGATACTTCTTTATCCAAAATTTAAAACCATTCTCTTACGTGTGCTGGCTCTTCCTCTATTCTCTAAGGACGACCACCAAAGATAGATTTATTTCTAGTTTTATTATCAAAATATTCTTTAAGACCTTTTTTCTCAAAGGACCGTATTTCTTTCATATTTTCTGTCAAGAATATTGCTAAACTCTTAGCATCATAGTGATTTTTAAGATACTTGTCATAGTTTTCCCATGTCGGTTTATCTATATTATGTCTAGAATTTTCTATGCTATTCCCTTGTATTTCTAGTCCTGTTGTATTACTTAATGTATCTGTTGTAGTTGTGTTACCAAATTCCCTATCTTTTCCCAAAGGGATTCGAAACTGGACGAAAGTTCATGGATAAAATGAATATTTCACAATTGTCATATTCTAAATATTGCGTACTTACTCATAATAGTCAAGATTACTTTGTTCATTATCGTCCCATTAAAAACTGTATTAAAAACCTTTTGTCAAATCCAGATATATTAAAAAATTTGATGTTTAGATATGAAAATTCGAAGGTAAATACTTATATCGGAAATTTCTTAATAATTAATAATTATATTAATAATTATATTAATAAACTGTTAGATCGAGGATGAAAAATCATATGGAGAACAAAATTTCAGAAATTGGTGGAAACGGGCAGAAAGATCAATTTCAAATCACGCAAATATTTTGTCAATCATTCTCTATTCAGATGCAACTACTACTGATACATTAGGAAAGAGTTCATTACATCCTATATATGTATCTCTTGGAAATATTTCCACATGGAGAAGGAACAAAAAAGACGCGAAACAACTGTTAGGATATCTCCCAATTTTATCTGCTAAAAATGAAAAGGAAAAGAAATCTTCTGAATTTAAGGAATTGGCTCGCGAAACCTTTCATAATTCTATTAAATTTCTATTAGATCCATTATTCCAAGGTGATGGTGTTGATTTTAATATTGATGACAAAGATATTTGGTTTTTTCCGAGAATATCCACTATAATCTGTGATTGGCTGGAAGCCTGCACGTTTTCGTTAACTTATAAATCAGCCAATTCGAATTATCCTTGTCATTTTTGTTTAGTTCAAAGAGAAGATCTTATTGATATAAGANGAACATCCCGTAAGTTTGTTTATTTATATATTTAAATATTTATATATTTTAAGGGCATATTCTAACCTTATTTGTTTAAATTTAGAAATTTAAACATTTATGCAGCCACTGTACCTGATAGAATGCATCACTTAGATCTAGGTCTATTCAAATATCAAATAGAATTTACTATGAAATTATTGAAGAAAAAAAAATTATTGAATAAAGTAAACGAAAGAATTGCGGATATTCCAAGACATTCGCAATTAAAAGTATTTAAAAAAGGGATACAATTATCCCGATTAACTGCAAGCGAATATAGAGATATGATGAAGATCATGGTGTTTGTGGTCGATGATTTACAAATTGAAGATCTTTCGGAAGTCTACGTGAAATGGAATGAAATATATTTACTGAGTAGATCAGAAAAATTTAAAGAAAGTGATCTGGAAAATTTTCAGGTAAAAATAATTATCTGGAGGATATTAGAAAGGTTGATATACATAAATAAAATATTAATTTATTTAATTATATAGAAAGCAATCAATGATTGGGGTGATCTATTCATTAAATTATTTCAAAAGATTTCGAATTCTCATTTGAAATTTCTGAAACTTCACTCATGGATTTATCACATCGTCGATACAATTCGGGAATATGGAGCAATAAATGGATATACAACCGAAACATATGAAAGTTTACATAAAACTTATGTGAAGATTCCATATCGTCTCAGTAATAAAAAAGAAGTAGAAAAGCAAATAATGGAAAATGTAAATAAAAAACAATAATTTATCACATAATATTTCGAAATTTAATGATTTTTTATTTTTAGATTCGACGCCGAGCAATTGTCTCGCGAAATCGTGTAGGAAAAACTAAAACTCCAATGGCTTTCGTGTACACCGCAAAATTATTTGACTTTGATCTTTCGGAATCCATGATTGAGCAAAATAAAAAAGATCTGAATTTGGATAAAAAAATGATAAAAGGTTTTGAGAAATTTATTGATTGCTTGAAAGTATATCTCAATATTTTGAATATAATTTCTGCCGAAGGCTGCCGAATAAAGATATATAGTTCCGTTACATTAAAAAATGGTGCTATTTTACGTACAAAAAATGATTTTCACCATAGACCATGGTTCAGTAATATTGCTGTCAATATGAATGAGGAGGAACTTTCTGAATATTTATCAGATAAAGGAATTTGTTATGCATAGGTATATATTAACTATTAAATAATTTTCATAATAAAATGTAGAAGATTACTTAACTCTTTTTTATTATTTAGACATTATTAATAACAGAAATAAGACTACCAAATAAATCACCAATGCATCTTGCACTTGTACAATGGTATGATTTTATTGAAGAAACTCCATTTGTTTACGGCTGTCTTTTATTGAGATTGGTAAAGGTGTACAATTTTATAGAAATAGAAGCGATCGAAGATACAATTCATGTAGTTCCACGCTTTGATAAAAATAATGAATACTTTGTAATGAAATTGGACCAGTGAGGCCTCGACTTTATTCATTTATAAAGAATACTTTGTAATGGAATTGGACCAGTGAGGCCTCGACTTTATTCATTAATTAATATTTAATAAAAAATACATGAAGAATAAAACCTGACTAAGTTATAAATAACTACCGCCTAGCCAGCCATTGTAAAAGGTTTTATCCTTTTACTGGGAGGCTACAGCCCCGCCTAAGTCTAAACAAAAATTTATATTTGAAAGTATATTATAATTAAATTTATACAGACTATCTATAGTATAGTTTACAATGTTTTTTGCTATAGTAATTAATTGTTTTTTATTTTCTATGTATTCAGGGTTTATATATGCCCTTTTACCTTTACTACGTTTATCACATTCTCTAATTTTGTTTTGATCTTCCCATACTAGAAAATCTTTACATTTAGTTTTCCAGCGATTGTATAAGAGTATTTTCCATTCCCGAAATATGTTAAAAACTATATTTCTACTTACTTCTGTTGAGTTCACTTTACTCCTTATAAGTTTGTAAATAGATTTTGGGATTAGACCTCAAACAAGATCGTTAAATTCGAATCTATCTGTTGGTTGGGTTCTCATTACCTCTCTGTTAAAAGAATACTTTGTAATGGAATTGGACCAGTGAGGCCTTGACTTTATTCATTTATAAATATTTAATAAAAAATACATGGAGAATAAAACCTGACTAAGTTAAGCTATCTAATAATAAATAACTAACTACCGCCTAGCCAACCACTGTAAAAGGTTTACCCTTTTACTGAGAGGCTACAGCCCCACCACCGTCTAAACAATAAAAAATATTTGAAAATATATTAAAATTTGACTTATATAAATTATCTATAGTATACTTTATAATGTTCTTTCCTATAGTAGCTAAATGTTTTTTATATTTTATATAATTAGGATCAATAGGAGCTCTTTTTCCTTTCACTTTTTTATCTATTTCCATTATATTATTTTCTTTTTCCCAAGTTAGAAACTCTTTACATCTATTTTTCCATTTATCGTATAAAAGCATTTTCCACTCGCGGAAAATATTAAGAATCATATTTTTGGTGGTTTCCGCTGAATTTAGTTTTCTTCGTGTTAGTCTGTAAATAGATTTGGGGATTAATCCACGAACTAGATCATTAAACTCAAATCTATCAGTGGACTGTGTATATACGTGTTGCCCAAATTCCAAATAATTTGGGATTTGGGACGCCAAAATGCACAAATTACTAGTATTTGGGATTTGGGATTTGGGATTTCGGCAAAAAATACTAATTATAATTTGGGATTTGGGATTTGGGATTTGGGATTTTGGCATTTGGGATTTCGGCATTTGGATTTCGAATTTGGGCGGCAGGTATAGCTGTGTACCATTAACTTGTCGGTTGTAGTTTATCTTCATGAAATGTCCTCTATTTATCTTCCTCATAAAATCTGTCAGATCTTTGTTCCCTTTTTCTTTAAAATATGCTTTTTTTATGATTGATCGAAAGGCCGTTTTAAGAATTTTGCCTTGATTCCCACACATGAAGACATGGGAGTTTGTTTCTTTATAGCTATTACAGAATGGACATTGGTTATCCGTATAGATGTCCGGTTTCCGTAAATTTAATGTCACCTTGGTAGGAAGTTCTTCATTTAGTAATTTCAAAGAGAAAGCTCGGAGCGAACTATCTTTAGAATTTGTTCTGTTATTGGTAATTTTTGTACCATGCCATATTTGCTGTGAGTATTGCCAGTTTGTCTCCTGTCTAATATTTTGATTTAACCAACTATATGTACGATATTGGGTAAACCATGATACAGATGTTGTGACTTCTGTTGTTTTCTTTATAAACTCTTTTATGCCAGCATCAACGTCTTTCCCATTCCATTTGAAGTGAAACTGTTGTTCTTTGATATATCTGATATTAATTGAGAAAGTCGATCCCGAGTCCGCACCAGCTTTGGCTAAATTATCCGCTTGTTCGTTGTATTGATATCCGCGGTGAGCTTCAATCTTTTCTAAATCAACTGTTAGGTCTTTAGCGTAGATTAGTTCTTTAATTGTCTGTAGAATAATTGGGTTTGAATAGTTACTCTAGTGTTTGCCCTTTCTTTTTCCTATGTATCCATTTATCGATTTTATTGAAGATTCACTATCTGTATAGATTTTTACTGTAGTTTTGTGCGAGGCCATCCATATTACAGAAAGAATTCCCCATAGTTCTGCTCGCGTTGAAGATGGAGGACCTTCGATTTTACCTTTCCATGTGAAATGTTGTAATGTTTCATCTATACATGTCGTCAAAACTATTGAATTGAGTCAGACGCAATTAAAATTGAGAAAAATTGGAGTTGAGTCAAAGCAAATTTTAATTTTTACTAGTGATTGACGCAATTAGTTGAGTCAGACGCAATTAAAAATTGAAATTTTAAGAGTTGAGTCAAGGCGAAATTAGTTTTGACGACATGTATAGTTTCATCGTTCGCTATACATACGACTCCAAAACCCATAGATTGTTGATCTGGATTGTCGGAATTAAACTGTGTATACTTATTTTTCTTTAAAGACCCATCAGTATAAACTATTAAGTTTTTGTGCCTTTGAAGTTTTTGCATTATATTTCTTTGATATGCTATGGTTTTGCTATCAGATTCAATAATGTTCTCTAAGAAAGTAATATTATCTATATTTTTACTTAGACTTTTATATATTGCTTTCTTGGGTATATTATTATGATATGTGTTTAAGGAACGTGGAGAGATATAAAAGAATACTTTGTAAGGAAATTGGACCAGTGAGGCCTCGACTTTATTCATTTATTAATATTTAATAAAAAATACATGAAGAATAAAACCTGACTAAGTTATAAATAACTACCGCCTAGCCAGCCACTGTAAAAGGTTTTATCCTTTTACTGGGAGGCTACAGCCCCGCCTAAGTCTAAACAAAATTGTATATTTGAAAGTACATTATAATTAAATTTATACAAACTATCTATAGTATAGTTAACAATGTTTTTTGCTATAGTAATTAATTGTTTTTTTTCTTCTAAGTACTCGGGGTTTGTATATGCCCTTTTACCTTTACTTCGTTTATCACTTTCTTTTATTTTATTTTGGTCTTCCCATACTAGAAACTCTTTACATCTAGTTTTCCAACGATTGTACAAGAGTGTTTTCCATTCCCGAAATATGTTAAGGACCATATTCCTACTTACTTCTGTTGAACTCACTTTGCTCCTTATAAGTTTGTAAATAGATTTTGGGATTAGACCTCGAGCGAGATCGTTAAATTCAAATCTATCCGTCGGTTGAGTTCCCATTACTTCTCTGTTGTGATTTATCTTCATAAAGTGGCCTCTGTTTATTTTTTCCATTAAGTCTGATAGGCCTTGATTTCCTTTTTCATTGAAATATAATTTCTTAATAACAGAACGGAAAGCTATCTTCAAAAACTTCCCTTGATCTCCACATATAAATACGTGGGTATTTGCTTCTTTGTACTTGTTACAGAATGGGCATGTTTTTTCTTTATAGGTCTCGGATTTCCTTAGGTTTAAATTGCTCATGGTAGGAAGTTCCTCATTAAGTAGTTTTAAAGAAAAGGCTCGAGATGAACTATCTTTGGAGTTGGTCACTGTGTTGGTGATTTTGGTATTATGCCATATTTGGGCAGACAATTGCCAATTCGTTTCGTTCCGGATGTTTTGGTTTAACCACTTATATATACGGTGTTGAGTAAACCATGATGTTACCGTTTCTACTTCTGATTTTTTCTTTATAAAATCTTTAATTCCAACGTCGATGTCTTTATTATTCCATTTAAAATGGAATTGTTGACTCTTAATATATTCCATATTTATAGTGAATATGGACATCGAGTCTGCACCTTCTTTGGCTAACTTATCTGCTTGTTCATTGTATTGGTGCCCTTGGTGGGCGGCGATTTTTTCAAGATCAACGATTAATTCTTTGGTAAGTATTAATTCTTTAATTGTCTGTAAAATAATGGGATTCGAATAATTGCTCCAGTGTTTCCCTTTCCTCCCATTCATATAACCAGTAATTGATTTGATTGAAGATTCGCTATCAGTATAGATTTTAATTGTTGACTTATGAGATGCGACCCAGATTATAGAGAGGATACCCCATAATTCTGCTCTGGTTGAAGATGGTGGACCCTCAAGTTTTCCTTTCCATGTGAATTGTTGTGGAATAATATCATTGGTGATGCAAACCACTCCGAAACCCATTGTTTGTTGACCTGAAGGCATATTCTATCGTACTGATTTTTTGAGTGATCCGTCTGTATATACTTCTAAATTTTTTTGTCTTTGTAACTTTTGAATTATGTTTCGCATGTATCCTATAGTTTCGCTATCGGATTCTATTATGTTTTCTAAAAAGGATAGATTGTCTATATGGTGGTCTAGACTTTTGTATTGAATCGTCTTGGATACATTATTATGATATGTATTAAGTGAGTTCGGTGAAATGATTGTTCTTAGTTTTTTCCTTTTATCTTCTGCTTTGCTTACGGAGTAAGCGGAATATCTAGTTGGCAGATAACTGATGTCTTCTATATTAGCCGGTATTGAGCAATATTGTAAGGTTGTTTCTACTCTATTCGACGAGGGACCTTCGACGATTGGTTCTTTTAATGTGCAGCCTTCACATGCAACTAGTGGTGATCTTGTTTGATTCTCTTCAATTTCATTTAAATAATGTCGGATGGTGATTCGCTGTTCATTATCTTTCCGTTCACGTGTCACTTTTCCAATAATTGGACCCGTGGGATGGGGTATCGTGACCATTTTCCCTTTTAGTTTCGTTGCGGTGTCTATCAGAGTAAGTCTGTTGATTGGGTTAATTCCGAGTTGAGTTCTAACGGTTTCTATCCCCGTTTCCAAATCCTTTCTTAGGTCTGTATACCATGACAAATTCTTTCTTGGAATTTCATATTGGTGGATTTGTTTCAAGGCTAATACCTTGTTTAGGTCCGCGTTTAGTAGTTGTTCAATATAAAGAACTCCATATTTCCTTAAACTATCTCTGTGTTGATGGTACCATTTGTCTGAGTTCTTATATGTTTCTATACTAATCTTTCCTCCTTTTATTGTAACAGGAAATTCTAGTTTACCATTGATTCGAATTTCAATATCATCTTTTGCCAAAAGTTTTAGAATTTCACCAGTTAGATTGAGACGTTTGGCTTTAAATTTGCTTATTACTTTTTTATTCCATATCGATTCAGTAGTCCACATGTAATCTTGGAGTTTTTGTAACCTAACTTTGGTCGTCCAATTACAGAGGTCCGATTTATTCAATCTATTAGTTAGTTCTGTGGCATGAGATTGTAATTGGCGGTTGTGTAAATCGTACAGTTTGTATCCCATGGCAGAGTATAACACACTATCTGGAAGTTTCGAAGCATAGCCGCATGCCCGTTTAAAGGTCATTCTGATTTTTGTATTAAGTTTTTTAAGTTCGTTATCAGAATAGATACAGTCTTGAAGTAGATATTCTATTTGTGGAAATAACACGTTGTCGCGGGAGTACTTTCCTACATCCCACTTACGGTTCTTTTAAGGAGTTTATAGTCCTTCCCGTTAGGTACAAGACTTTCAGTTTGGTTATTACTTTACTTTTAGAAGGCACCAGTTAGTTTTTAGTTAGAACTAACAAACTAATTATTCTTCCAAGTCATTACAACTTCGTTACTTTCATTAATAACTTCTCTATTACTTTTATTAATAATTTTATTTATTAATAACTTCCTTTAATAATAAATCCTTTTATTATTAAACTTAGAACTTCCTTTATTACAGACTTCTTTTATAGATAACTTCCTTATAATTTATACTTTAGATACTTTCATCCTTTATTAAAGATATTATCTTTAATTCATTAGTACTTCCTTTATTAAACAATTTTTAATAAACATTATATCAAATGAATACGATAATAAATCTCTTTAATTATTTTTATTTAATATTTATTAATATTTTATTTAATAGTCACTTCCTAATAATACAATTATATTTTTATAATTATAATATTAACTTCCAACTTCCTTGAACTTAAAACTCTAAAGTTAAAAGCTAAGGTTAAAAGCTAAAGGAACCAAGTCGAATAAGTTCCTTTTTATACTTGTTATACTACTGTGCCACTACTGTGTATTAATACTATTGGTTAATATATTTACTATATGACTTACTAAATATATACTATAAGTTATACTAATTATTAATGTTAATTAATACTAAGTAATACTAATTAATGATAATTAATATTAGTTATATAATATTTGTGTAACTATGTCACGTGTGACTTGTGTTACTTACATTTTGTATAACTAAACTTTCTGACTTCCTATTTTCATGTTAATAAATGTTATTAATTATTACTAATCATTATTAATAAAATTACTATCTTGATATTTATATTCCATTTGTTAAATAATTATTTCTAATAAAATACAAGGTTAAATAATATAATGGTTATATGATTTGATATATTTCTGTTATGGTAATTCTATCCGGTAACAACGTGATTAATTATATATCTACTTTGTTTGTCTGTTAATCGTTTTCGAATCATTGTGGATGTCGTGGTTTTAATTTTATCTTCAATTAACTTTTTTTGGTATGATTTCTTTCCATTTTCTTGTATCCATACTCCCAGGTATCGAATGGCGTCATTTGGTTTCGCTGGAATGATTTGGTCGCCCATAAATGATATTCCGTTTTGGTGGTTGTGTAAAAGAATACTTTGTAAATAAATATTTATTTTAATTTTGCATTATATTTTATTTTATAGTATATTATTATAAATTATTGTTGTATTATTTGTATTATATTAATAAATGTATTGTTTATGAAGTTTCGTATTATATTAATATATATATAATGCGATATTTACTTTATTTCTTTGCCTCAATAATTCTATCATCCCTATTATTCTTTTTATTATTAATTATTGGTTTCTTTTTAACATGTAGGAATTTAATTAAAAACAATTATTTAATGAATTATCAAATATGTATACGGAAATATTCGATAATATTATTTTTTTATTTCATAATTATGTATCCTAAGATGATTTACAAAATTAATTAGAATGATGTGTTTCAAAAGAAAGGAAGGAAGGATGACATCTAATGAAAGATAATACAAGTATGATGATACATTTAGGAAATATTCGAAGTTATTATTAAAATTTAGAAAATTTAGAAAAATGGAATGCAAAAAAAAATATATATAAAGAATCAGAATTCTTCTAACTTTACCATAAAATTTTCCAAAATATTTGCATAAATATTTAAATATCTATTTAAAATCCTCGAACATCTAAAAATTTTCGTAATGTCGCAAAAAACTTTAATTAGCTTTTATCAAGAAAAAAATAAAAAAAATAAAAAAAGAGTTAATGATCTTTTATCCGGAAGATTAAGTAATAATAAGGCAAAAAAAAGAAGAGAGATTTCCAATTTTGCAACAGGAACATCTGNTTTCTGTTTGAGAACTTTTACTTCCTCCATAGATAATTATTCCTATGGTATTTGGTCTAGTAGATAATAGTCCTTTCATTTCATTGATTACTGTGTTTGTCAATTGTTTTGTCATTTTACATTGTCCAATCCATTGTATAGTCTGTTCATGAATTGTTATTTCTCCAAATAAGTCTATTCCTCCATCACCTATTATTTGTTTAAGTTTTGTTCCTTCCTTAGTTTCTTCCAATAAGTGAGCTTTTGACATATTTGTTATTATATTTTGGGCTCTTAAAATCTGTAATGCTTTTAGTTCTAAAGCTTCACCTTTCTTCCTGATATTTTGTATTTCAAATGTTTCTTTGGTCCATTCTTTGGTCGCTTTTACTTTATCTAGATTGTATCTTCCTTTAATATTTTCTTCATCAGTCTTCCTTCTTTTTGTTGGTGGCATATCGTTATATCCAAAGAGGATTTGTTCAATATCCAATTCTTCTAAATATCTTTTCATTAATTAAATTCGGGATCAGTTCTTCCACTTGTTCTGTTGTTAATTGTGTTTCTCTAGTTATTACTTTTAAGTTTGGATATATTTCTAACATTAACTTCCTATAAACTTCATCTAGCTTTTTGTAATATTTCAAATCTTCTTCTCCAGTTCTTCCTCGTTTTTCTACTCTTTTTATAGTTTCTTCTACTGGTGTTTTCCACCAAATAACTAATGATTCTCTGATTAGCCATAACCAATTGTTATAGTTCGTACTAACTTCCTCTTGTTTTTCTTTTGAGAAAAATCCTTCCTCTTCCATTAATTTCATAAATATTAATGTAGAAAATAAATTTCTATCCATTAATAGAATACTTGGTTTTCTTTCTCTCGTGTAAAATTCAAATATTTGTTTCATCCATTTGTCTCTTATCCACTTTTCTAATTCTATTGCAATTTCTTCCATTTGTTCTTTGGTAATTTCTTTTTCTTTATATTTCTTAAGATTGCTTCCATAGTTTATAATTCTCTTTGAGGAGTCTTTGGTTATGAATGATTCATCTAGTATTTCCACGGTCTTCTTGTACTTAGTCAAGTATTCTTTACACTTTCCTACGAATGTGGACTTTCCTGCTCCACAACTTCCTTCTATCATTATGATTTTTGTTTCATGTTGTCTTCCTTTAAATGCATCTTTCAGAGAATCGATTACTGGTTCTTTTTGGACTTCCTTTATTTTCTTTAGTTGCCAATCAGTCATTTCTTGTGGTTCTGTTAATTCTGGTACTTTCTTGGTAGTGAGAGAGTAACAATGTACTATTCTCCATTCTTTTTCTCTAAAATAATGGTTTGTTCTCATATATTCTAATTCTTCTAATTCGGGTTGTATTCCTGTTTCTTCCAATACTTCCCTTTGAGCTGCATGTTTTGTTGAGATATCAGTTTCTTCCACATGTCCTCCAGGACATTGCCAATGTTTATAGAATTCTTTATTGGGGTTGATTCTTTTATTTACCCATATTTTTGGAGTATTTGGTCTTCGCAATATGATAGATACATATTCTTTTATTTTTATATTGTTTAAATCTTCCATAATTTATTTCTTTTCTTACTTTTTACTTCCTGGTCAAACTTCCTTGGTATTTATACCTTTTTGTCGGTGGATTCCTCATGTGATTCATTGTTCATTTAATTCTACTTTTTCTGGATTGTAAGTTATATCCAATTCTGCCAGAATCTGGTTAAACACTTCTTCGTCGAATGTCGGTTCTTCATTTCTCTCTTCTTCTTGTTTTTGGTAAGTTTCAAATAACCCTTGATATTCTTTTATTTCCTCTTCTTTTTCTTTTCTCATTGCTTCTTCATTGAAGTATAATGCTTTATACATATTTATAGTACTTTGTGGACAATATACATAATCATTTCCTTCCTCTTTACAATCTTTACAGTGAAAAATTGATACTTCCTTACTACAGACTGATTTTTCTATTAACTCTACTTTTTCTATTTCTTTCGCTAGAATCTCGATTCTGGTAGAGGCTTCCTTTAGATCTTGAGTTAAGATCTTATTTTCATTCTTCTTGGTTTGTAATTCTTTTTGTAATTTTTCATTATATTCCTTTAAATGATTTGATTCTTCCTCGATTCTTTGTTGTTCTTCGCTTAATTGTTTGATCTGTTTTCGTAATCTTTTATTTTCTTTTTCTTCATCTGTTTCTAGGTCAATAGTAAGTTCCATTGGATCTTCTTCCTTTATTTCCTCCTGTTGATTGCTGCCTCCTACTCCAAGAGTTCTTTTAATTTCTTCCTCTTGGTTTTTTATTTCATTCTCGTAACTTTCTTCCTTTAATTCTGGTATTATTTCCTTTTGGCATTCTTTACATGGTTGTTTATATCCCATGATATAAATTCTATGCTTCTTGCAGTAATTGTGACTGCAATGTTGGTATTTACCTTCGTAAGGGCAGTTTAAGGCTGGGCATCTACTTCCTCCAAAATTTCTTTCTACAATTCTGGATTCGATGGGGCAATTACACTTTTCTGTTTCGTGTTGATGTTGTTGACAATATTTTGCTTTCCTATTAAAGCATAAACATCTTGGTTGACTTCTTCCTTCATAGCTGTAGTCTAATGCTCCAAGTGGACAGTTTACATCATCGTGGACCATTCTTGTATCTGCATTAAAGTAAGTAATTCTTCCTTTGGACAGTTGTTTATGGTCCATAAATTGACATCTTTCAGTACACCATCGTTCTTTCTTCTTTTGTTCCTCCTTTTGCCAAGATGGTTCTTCCTTATTCTTTATAGGCTTCCATACTGGTCCATTTGCGTAGTTGTTTACCACTTCTCTTTCTGGAGTAAGTCGAGTTCTTTTTCTTTCTTGGTCACTTTCAGTCCTTTCTCTTCTTCCCTTTAATTTGTTAATAATCGGTTCTTCCGTTTTAGGGACCTGGGTTTTATCTTTGCAATTGTAGCATTGTTCGAATTCTTCTTCATTAATTTTCTTAGTTCTTAGATGGAATATCTTTGTTACTTTCTTACAGAAACAACAGTGGGTATTTATGCTCCAATTAGGGTCCCTTTCTTCCTTTTGTCTTAAAGACATGTTGATTAGAGAGGTCTTGTCGCATCTGCACTTCCTATCCCTATTTCTTAAGTACCTGGGGTTGTCACATTCCCTACTGAACTTCGCTGGATTGGGATGGCTTCCAAATTCAACTCCACAACGATGGCAGAGGTCTTCCTTCTTGAATCTTTCTTGAAAAGTCATTTTGTTTTTCTGTTATTGTTATTTCTTATTGTATTAATCCTAACAGTGCTTAAATATTTTTACTCTTCCTTTTATACTTTCTCTTTTATTTATTTCTAATGTAACATAATATTTGATAATCTTCTGTTTTCCAAAAATGTCTTTATTTCTCTTTATCTTTTGTTTGTTTATAGTACAATGTGTGGTTCCCACGATTCTCTATCTTTATATAATTTTAATCTGTCTGAATGTATTGGTTCTTTCAATGGTTGTCCAAACTGATTTTCTAGAATGTAACTTCCTTTACTGAGTCGTTCCTTAATTATGAATGGTCCTTTCCATTTTATTTCTAATTTACCTGACCATTGTTTTTCTAATCTTGAGTCATACATTAGTACTTTATCTCCTTTTTCAAATTTAATTCTCTTTTTTATTTTTCTTTCGTGTCTTCCTTGTGATTTCTCTTGTGAAATCTTGATGAATTCTTTTGCCTTTTGTAGTTCTTGTGGTAGCTTTTCTTCCAATTCATAGGTTCTTTGTAAAATAGTATCTTCCAAATCTATTTCTTCATCTTCTGATAAGTTTCCTTCATTTATCTCTATTGGTAAAACTGGTTTTCTTCCATAATTTAAGTAGAATGGCGTATATTTCGTGGTATTATGTTTTGTTGTTCTATAGGCAAATAATACTGAAGGTATATGTTTGTCCCATTCAAATTGATTTGCTCTGCTAACTCTTTTTAACATATCACATAAAGTTTTATTAAATCTTTCTACTAATCCATTTGTTTGAGGATGATATGGTGACGAGAATCTATGTTGTATTTCATACTTATGACATAATTCTTCCACTAATTTATTTTTAAAGTGACTTCCTTGGTCTGATAATAATATTTTTGGTGTTCCATGTCTACATATTATATCTTCGTATATAAAATTTGCTACATTTTCTACATTTGCTTTATCTAATGCTCTTGCTTCTGGCCATTTTGTTAAATATTCTGTTGCTACTACTATATATTTATTCTTTTTAGTTGTTTCTGGTAAAGGTCCTACTATATCTATTCCTATTCTTTCGAATGGTTGCTTCATTTCGATTGAATGTAGCTCTTCCTTCCTTTCTGGCTTCCCAAATCTTTGACATGTATCACATGATTTCACATATTCTTTTATATCATCGTGCATCTGATTCCAATAGTATCTTTCTTTTATCTTATTATAGGTTGCTTCTATTCCCATGTGTCCTGCAGTTGGATGATCATGCATTATCTTCATTAAATCTTCCATTTCTGATCGTTTAATAACTTTCAGATTTTCATTACTTCCTTTTCTTGGTTTCTTGTACAACTGTCCTTTAATTTCCTTGAAATATTTAGTCTTATTTCGTAACTTTTGTATTTCTCTAATTGATAAACTATTGTCTATCTTTCCTTCTTTAATATATTGTAATATTTGGTAATATAAGTGTTCATCCATTACCTAATCTAGATAATATATCTGCATTAGCGTTTTTCTTTCCTGCTCTAT
>PQFF01000189.1:88099-106294 GCA_003547095.1 Diversispora epigaea | reverse complement strand
GTTTACTTCTTCCCAAAGTTCTCTAAGGTTTGGACTTGGAGATCTTGATTCTCTTTTTATAGGTCTATACTGTCGTGGTCTTCTTGAGTTTTCCAGGTTTATTTCTTCCTTAAAATATTTTATTCGATTCTACTTTTTCACTAAAGTCTTCATCCATTCTTTTTATAACATTTTCAATATTGATCTTCATCAATCTTATACTTTATTTTTCTTATTTGTCGCATCCTTTCTTCAAAGGTACTTCTTATCGGAATATTTATAGAGGATAGAGCCTCTTACAATAAGTATTTTTCCCTTTTTATCTTTTTCTATTCATCACATCTTTGTATTGAAGATACTCCTTATTGGAATTTTTATAGAGGATGGAGCCTCTTACAATAAGTTTCTCTTTTTGGGTGAATTTTCATTACACAGGTCTTATTGTCATTGCCTTAATATTTTTCTTTAGGCCTTATTGTCATTGCCTACAGGATTTATGAATTGATGCTCCATTAGGTCTTATTGGTATTGCCTACAAGTCTTACAAAATTCTACCTTACGGGATTTACAACTTTTGCCTTCTAGGTCTTATTGATATTGCCTCCTAGGTCTTACGAAGTTTACCTAAATATAACATATTCCTTTCAGGACTTAATTTCTGCCTTACTCATGAACATTTATATTTAACATGCATGCATTACCAGGTCTTATTGTCATTGCCTAAGAGTTTGAATGATACGAGGGTGATCAGTCCTTAACATTCTTTACTCTAAAATTTAATGAAAATTCCTTCCTCCCAAATACATAACTTCCTTCATCCTTTTACAACTTAATTGTAAAATTAACTTCCTGCGGATTCTTCCAAAATTTTGACAATAGTTCTCCCTATTGTTTAAAGTTTATTTCTTTAAATTATCCTTTAGAATCTTCCTAAGAATACTTCCTTAGAATACTTCCTAAGAATACTTCCTTAGAATACTTCCTATAAAAATTTATTCCTCTCTGTTATTCCTTTATTCCTTTCCAATTCAATTTCCTTAACAAATTTACTTTCCTTTCCGCTAGAAGGCACCAAACTGTCGCGGGAGTACTTTCCTACATCCCACTTACGGTTCTTTTAAGGAGTTTATAGTCCTTCCCGTTAGGTACAAGACTTTCAGTTTGGTTATTACTTTACTTTTAGAAGGCACCAGTTAGTTTTTAGTTAGAACTAACAAACTAATTATTCTTCCAAGTCATTACAACTTCGTTACTTTCATTAATAACTTCTCTATTACTTTTATTAATAATTTTATTTATTAATAACTTCCTTTAATAATAAATCCTTTTATTATTAAACTTAGAACTTCCTTTATTACAGACTTCTTTTATAGATAACTTCCTTATAATTTATACTTTAGATACTTTCATCCTTTATTAAAGATATTATCTTTAATTCATTAGTACTTCCTTTATTAAACAATTTTTAATAAACATTATATCAAATGAATACGATAATAAATCTCTTTAATTATTTTNTTAATATTTATTAATATTTTATTTAATAGTCACTTCCTAATAATACAATTATATTTTTATAATTATAATATTAACTTCCAACTTCCTTGAACTTAAAACTCTAAAGTTAAAAGCTAAGGTTAAAAGCTAAAGGAACCAAGTCGAATAAGTTCCTTTTTATACTTGTTATACTACTGTGCCACTACTGTGTATTAATACTATTGGTTAATATATTTACTATATGACTTACTAAATATATACTATAAGTTATACTAATTATTAATGTTAATTAATACTAAGTAATACTAATTAATGATAATTAATATTAGTTATATAATATTTGTGTAACTATGTCACGTGTGACTTGTGTTACTTACATTTTGTATAACTAAACTTTCTGACTTCCTATTTTCATGTTAATAAATGTTATTAATTATTACTAATCATTATTAATAAAATTACTATCTTGATATTTATATTCCATTTGTTAAATAATTATTTCTAATAAAATACAAGGTTAAATAATATAATGGTTATATGATTTGATATATTTCTGTTATGGTAATTCTATCCGGTAACAACGTGATTAATTATATATCTACTTTGTTTGTCTGTTAATCGTTTTCGAATCATTGTGGATGTCGTGGTTTTAATTTTATCTTCAATTAACTTTTTTTGGTATGATTTCTTTCCATTTTCTTGTATCCATACTCCCAGGTATCGAATGGCGTCATTTGGTTTCGCTGGAATGATTTGGTCGCCCATAAATGATATTCCGTTTTGGTGGTTGTGTAAAAGAATACTTTGTAAATAAATATTTATTTTAATTTTGCATTATATTTTATTTTATAGTATATTATTATAAATTATTGTTGTATTATTTGTATTATATTAATAAATGTATTGTTTATGAAGTTTCGTATTATATTAATATATATATAATGCGATATTTACTTTATTTCTTTGCCTCAATAATTCTATCATCCCTATTATTCTTTTTATTATTAATTATTGGTTTCTTTTTAACATGTAGGAATTTAATTAAAAACAATTATTTAATGAATTATCAAATATGTATACGGAAATATTCGATAATATTATTTTTTTATTTCATAATTATGTATCCTAAGATGATTTACAAAATTAATTAGAATGATGTGTTTCAAAAGAAAGGAAGGAAGGATGACATCTAATGAAAGATAATACAAGTATGATGATACATTTAGGAAATATTCGAAGTTATTATTAAAATTTAGAAAATTTAGAAAAATGGAATGCAAAAAAAAATATATATAAAGAATCAGAATTCTTCTAACTTTACCATAAAATTTTCCAAAATATTTGCATAAATATTTAAATATCTATTTAAAATCCTCGAACATCTAAAAATTTTCGTAATGTCGCAAAAAACTTTAATTAGCTTTTATCAAGAAAAAAATAAAAAAAATAAAAAAAGAGTTAATGATCTTTTATCCGGAAGATTAAGTAATAATAAGGCAAAAAAAAGAAGAGAGATTTCCAATTTTGCAACAGGAACATCTGCTTCGGAAGCNATATATTTCTGTTATGGTAATTCTATCCGGTAACAACGTGATTAATTATATATCTACTTTGTTTGTCTGTTAATCGTTTTCGAATCATTGTGGATGTCGTGGTTTTAATTTTATCTTCAATTAACTTTTTTTGGTATGATTTCTTTCCATTTTCTTGTATCCATACTCCCAGGTATCGAATGGCGTCATTTGGTTTCGCTGGAATGATTTGGTCGCCCATAAATGATATTCCGTTTTGGTGGTTGTGTAAAAGAATACTTTGTAAATAAATATTTATTTTAATTTTGCATTATATTTTATTTTATAGTATATTATTATAAATTATTGTTGTATTATTTGTATTATATTAATAAATGTATTGTTTATGAAGTTTCGTATTATATTAATATATATATAATGCGATATTTACTTTATTTCTTTGCCTCAATAATTCTATCATCCCTATTATTCTTTTTATTATTAATTATTGGTTTCTTTTTAACATGTAGGAATTTAATTAAAAACAATTATTTAATGAATTATCAAATATGTATACGGAAATATTCGATAATATTATTTTTTTATTTCATAATTATGTATCCTAAGATGATTTACAAAATTAATTAGAATGATGTGTTTCAAAAGAAAGGAAGGAAGGATGACATCTAATGAAAGATAATACAAGTATGATGATACATTTAGGAAATATTCGAAGTTATTATTAAAATTTAGAAAATTTAGAAAAATGGAATGCAAAAAAAAATATATATAAAGAATCAGAATTCTTCTAACTTTACCATAAAATTTTCCAAAATATTTGCATAAATATTTAAATATCTATTTAAAATCCTCGAACATCTAAAAATTTTCGTAATGTCGCAAAAAACTTTAATTAGCTTTTATCAAGAAAAAAATAAAAAAAATAAAAAAAGAGTTAATGATCTTTTATCCGGAAGATTAAGTAATAATAAGGCAAAAAAAAGAAGAGAGATTTCCAATTTTGCAACAGGAACATCTGCTTCGGAAGCTTCAGAAGTATCAGAAGCATCAACATCGGCAGCAGCAGCAGCAACAAGAAAAGGATTGGAAACCGAAATGCAGGATATATTGATAGAATCAACAACACCAATTATAATAGAAAGTGGTGGTGAAGAACTGGAAACTTGCGCAACCAAAAGAAGAAGAACTGAAAAAGGAAGAGAAGAATAATATTCCGAAGGCGAAAGTAATGTTTTAAAAAATTTTCAATAAAAATATTTTATAATAAATAATAATATATAATTTATTTTATTAGATAAATCTACGTTGGCAAGGAAAAAAAAAGAAGATTGTACATTAAATTATTTGGTGAAAATCGATAAAGAAGTTGGGGACCTTCGAAAAGAAGTTTCGGATATCAGAAAAATGATGGAAAATAGTAAAATAATGAAAGAAAGTGACGAAATGTATAACTAAACCTTTATTAATGTAAGTATTTTATTTATTTATTTTATTTATTCATTTTTATTTATTTTTATAAAAAAAACTATTTTACTGATAATATTTTTTAAAAAAAAGAAAATTATTGGGGAGATTGCAAACAAGTCAATTTCTAAAAAAATTTACCCAAATTCCAAAAAGCTGAAAGAAATTTCAGCAAGATTTTTAGCAAATAAATATCTGGAACTTTTCGAAAATTGGAGCAATAAACGCTGGACGTTTTATTTTGATATGATTCTACAAAGAAAAGTAAGTTTTACTGAATACATTATAATCCAGATATTTCAATAATTAACTAAAGATTTTGAATCATTTAAAGTTAGTAGAAAGGTACCGGTCTAGAAGAGGAGCGTTGTCTACCCAAATCAGAAAATCGATATTTTCTGTATTTAGAAGTCTCCCCAAAATAAATATGAAGTCAACTCCAAGTGAGATAAAAGCTTGGAAATCATTATCAATAGTCAAACAATGTTACGAAAAGTTACATTCAAAGTTGGAAAATGATGAAACCACCTGGTGTGGAAAAATCATTAACGAAACATGGCAGAATACTTCGAAAGTATCCAAAGAACAAATATCTTTCGTCGTAGCAATATGTGAAAGTTTCCTAAACCCAAATAATGAAATATTAAAAAATGATAATAAATTTTTAAGTAAAAGATTAAAAAGAAATTTAGTAAGTATTAAAAATATACGGATTTTTTTGATTTTTTAATTTTTTTAAATACTAAAAAAGAATTTTATTAATAGAAAAAAATGGAAACCGGCTGAGAATTTGATTTGAAAGACTCGGATTCTAATGAAGAAACGGAAAGTGACTCAAGTACATCAGATGAAGATGTGGATGAGGATGAGGATGAAGGAGAAGTGAGCAGAAATGAGGGAGAAGGAAGTGGAGAAAGAAGTGAAAGAGAAAGAAGCGGAGAAGGAAGAAGAAGTGGAGAAAGAAGAAGCGAANAAACATTAAAAAAATTCAAAAATATATATTTTTTTTATTATATTACATTTTATTATCAGTTTATTATATATTATCAGTTAATTATATTTTTACATAATAAAGAACGCATTGGTTTATTATAATTTTTTTTTTACATAAGATTTTATGAAATATTGCGAAAATAATGAAAATAATAAAAACTAATCTAATAACTCAAAAAATGGATGCCATAAAATATCCTTTATCGATTAATATTGTAAGTATTTGTAACTTCACTTGTAAACGAAAATAAGTAGATTATTAAATTATTATACCGAAATTATTATTCAGAAATTTACTGATGACTAGCATATATATATTAGTTTATTATATTTTTTTACATAATAAAGATTTTTATGAAATATTGCGAAAAATAACAATTAATTTAAAAGTGATCGAAAAAAACTAAAGAATTAATCTAATTTGAATATTTGAAAAAAAATAAAAAATAAAATTTATCGAAAATCTTTGGAAAATTCCGAATCGATACTAATGAAAAAGAAAAGAAAAAAGATGTTAGAAACAGTATTGAATAAACTGTGCACTGTTTTTAAGTAAGCATATTAGCGTCTGAGAGTATCCTACTTCTAGACAGCAAGGTTATGAATAACCTGCTGAACGACTACCAGAAACTCCAAAAAACCACGGAAAAGGTAAAGAACAGCAAAGTTATGAACATAACCTGCTGAACTACTACCTGTTACGCAGAAAAAAACCACGGAAAAGGCAACGCATCGTAGTATAAGAGTTGTGTTAATCAAGAAAAGGGAACGTCGAGAACTTTTCTTATAGGAACTCTACTCTAATCCATCAGTTTAACATAACCAAAGGGACTCAAGAAGTTTCGGACGATCCCAACCTCGTCAAAAACCAACATACTTACTTGAAAAATAAATAAATTTTTGAAAATTTCCGAAAATTTTTATCCTAAAATTTCATGAGAATAATAATTTTTGAAAGAGTTCGAAACAAGATTATTCATTTAGTAAATAAACAAGATCATTTTGTGTTATAAAATAAAAAACATTTTTTATTTGACCAAAAATTTCCGCAAATTTTCGCGAAAATTTACGGAAATTTTCGCAAGTTTTTCAAAAATTTTTTGAAGTGGAAATTTTCGCAAATTTTATGCGAAAATCTTCCAGAAATTTTCACTTCGAAACTTTTCGAAAAATTTCGCAAATTTCCGCAAATTTTTGCGAAAAATTGCGAAAAATTTTCAAAGTGAAAATTTTCCAGAAATTTTCGCCTTTTAAAATTTCCTGATGATCTTTAAAAATTATTGAAGAAGTAATATATTTTGAAGAATAATTTCGCAAGTTCGGAAGACGCGTCGGTTTCTTAAAAATTTCTAGTTTTAGCACCCTGTTGGTTTCTATGTTCTTTAGATATGCTAGTACTAACACCTCTTTTAATGTTCCCTTATCATCTGCTAGGATAAAACCCAGCAAGGTGTATGTATCGCTTTCCTTCATAGTAATAAATTTAAAACTTTGAGTTTTTTGTTCTTAAAAATTTTTGGTTTAACTGATCAGCGGAAAGAATGTTGGATGTATTTTCATTTATTTTTCTTTTTCTATTTATTTATTTTTCTTATAATTTTATATATATATATATATATATAATCTTGTATACATGTACTTTATACAATTCTTATTATTACTTATTAATACTTAGTAGTATTTAGCACTAGTTATTCTTCTTCATCTACCTCTGTTTCGCTTCTATTGTCATGTTCTTCTTACCTCTGTCCTTATTATTATTATTATTTTTTTTTCTTCTTTTTTTGTTTAAGAAACAATTTATCCGTATTTATAATTTTTTCGGTTGCGTCTATACATGTTCCCAAAATTGATTTTGGATTTTTGAGGTATTTCGACTTTTTAAGATTTATGCAGAATCTATTCTATATATGGAAGTAAAAAAAGTACCCAGTTATGTGTATCTTCAATCAAAGAATAAATCTGGGTGGTCAAAAAATTTCGGGTTTTAAGTAAAATAATTTTGTCTTCTATGAAAAACTATTTCGACTTTTTTCCCCAAAATTGTAATTTCGGGGCCCCAAAATAATTTTGCGTGCAAGTATAGTTGCGTCTATTACGTGATACATGACTTGGAAAATCGAACTGCGGATGAGTAACCACTCTTCTAAAAGATAACTACTCTTCCTGGTGAAGAAATAATCCATCTAAAAGATGACCACTTTTCTAAGTAGCCATCCATCTACAAGAAGCCAAGTTGTTTAGAAACTAGAATAAACCTTTTTGTTTATTTTTTTGTTTATTTTTCTTTACTTTTATTATGTAATAAATAGATTTCTTTATTTATATGTATAAAGTAGATCTTGAAAAGTATTTAAAGACTTTTAATTTTCTTTCTCATATAAAGCATCAGGAAATTTTTTATGTCGGAGATTATTGTAATAATTTCGTTTTCAAAGGTTATTGAAGGTTATCGGATCAATAACCTTCGCAAATATTATGTTTATTATGATAAAGTGAAGGTTATTGAAGGTTATCGATATCAATAACCTCCGGAGTATTATGTTTTATTAATAAAAATGAAGGTTTTCGGTACTAATAACCTTCGTAAATATTACGTTTATGTTGGAGGTATTTGAAGGTTATCGGAGTGAAGGACTTCGAAGGCTTATGTTTAAAAAAATTTACTGATGAGGTAGTGCTTATAGACCAGAAAAAAGTAATAAAAACGTTTTAATAAAGTTTATAGTTTCTTTATGATATAATTACATCAGTAAATTTTTTTAAACGTAAGTCTTCGAAGTCCTTCACACTGGTTGAAATCTGGAATATCGGGGACTTATCGGGCACCTATCTCCCCTCAGATAGGTCCCCGATATCTACTTATATTACACCTATCGGGTACCCAATAAGTGTAGTAGTCGTGCCTAATATCGTATACTTATTGCAGACTTATCGGTTATATTTTTTACACATATCGGGTATTTAGTTTTTAGCCATTTTTCAAAATCAATCGGGTACCCGATTTTTTTTTTAAATACTATCGGGGATCTATTGGTCAACTTTCGGCCGCTAATAGGCTCCCGATATTTTATTTATATTGCGCCTATCGGGTGCCCGATAATATAGCTTTCATACTAAAATTTAATTATTCATTAGATAAAATCATAAAAAATTCAATAGCTTTATTTATTATTGCACAAATTTTTTTTTTAATATATCATATACCCGATAACTAATTTTATTGCAAAATTTATTTATTAATATAATCAAAATATATAAAAAATAATAAAAATCAAAAAAAATTATATAATATCATATATGTGTTGCCCAAATCCCAAATAATTTGGGATTTGGGACGCTGTTACCGACGGAGGTTTATCCTTCTTAATAAACACGTGGGATGAACAGGAACTCTTGAGATAATATTAAAGATATTATTCAAGGAAACTATTAGTCAAAATAGATACAACTACTACTAATAGGTAGGTTCTAAAAGTTAAATAACTACTGTTAATAAGTGTATTGATTAGTGTTAACTACTAATATCACGAGACGGCGCTCCAAATGATAAAGTAGGCGATTCAATACAAAGGGTTTGGTTATTATTAATAAAACAATAATACTGATAATTTCAAGGTAATAATAACCTTTATTAATGGTAATTGCAAATACAAAAGAGACTAATTTACAAATAAATTAGTTACAAAAGGCTTCCTAATTAAAGGATAGAATCCTAAACTAACGAATTCTAAATCTGACTATAAACTGACTGCCTTTTCCTCAGGCCAAAATCCATCCTTTATATAACTAATTTTTGGGTCCTTTGGGTCCTTTAGGTCCTTTNTAATAATAATAAAATAATAAATAATATAAGTCAATAATATATAATAATAATTAAAATATGACTACTACAATATTACCACGGTAACAGTTACCCTCCCAATTAATTCATAAGTCCTCTTATGACCTTATATTCACCGAAATATCTCTAATAGCCTGTACAAAAGGCATGAAGTTATTGTCGAAGTTATTTTTACTCATTCGGGCCATTACATATAAAGATAAGTAATTTGTTCTATAAATTTGTTCTCTATCATCCTGAAATACTTTATAAGTTCTCATTGCTCCCAAATAATAACGATATTCATCAGAGATATCATTTTGTTGCACATAATCCAACCATGACATTCGAGGTAGAGTTCTAAAACTTAATAACTCTCCTAAATAATAAGTGTACATTAATGTCTTGATTCGATTACGATGGATAATTTCTTGTCTTAACAATTGAAATACTGTATCGATGGATTGTTCCCAAGGGTCGGTAAGTCTGTATGGGTCTATTTGTTGGATAGGTACATTTCCTTCAATATTTAAAAGGTCTTGTTTATATAAATGCATTTTGTCTAAAAATCGCTGGTTTCGTGTCATGCTGACTAAATTTTCTAAAAGTAGAGAGTCTGTTGCTTAAATATTAATTAAAGTTACGCATAGTATCACTATTTTTGGTAACCTAATTTCTATTAATTTACACAGAATTATCTATTACTAATTGTGGTTCCCATGTGGTACGACCTTTATACAATTTCAGTCGATCAGCATGTATCAATTCCTTCAGGGGTTGATTGAATTGATTTTTCAGGGCATAAGCTCCCTTATCCAAGCATTTACTTATGGTAAATGGTCCTTTCCATCGGGTATCAAGTTTTCCAGACCATTGTTTATCCAACCGAGAGTCATACATTAAAACTTTGTCACCTTCCTTATATTTGACAATCTGTGGCATTTTCTCCAGGTGTCGTCGTTCCTGTGACTTTTGTGACTTCTGTATATTATCCCTAGCTTTTTGTCGATGAACTGGTAATTGATCGATTAGTTCATAAGCTCGTTGCAGGATAGTATCTTCAAGATCATATTCAACAATTTCTTGTTGACCATCGATTTCAATTGGTAATCGGGCTTCTCTTCCATGATTTAAAAAGAATGGAGTATATTTAGTGGTGTTTTGTTTATTTGTCCGATAAGCAAATAGTATAGAAGTTATATAATTATCCCAATTCATAGGATCTCGGACTTTCTTTAAACCTTCACAAAGTGTTTGATTAAAACGTTCCACTAGTCCATTAGTTTGCGGATGATACGGTGATGAAAAGCGATGTTCCATTCTAAATTTATCACTTAACTCATCAATTACTTTATTTTTAAAATGTGTGCCCTGATCTGAGATTAGAACTGTAGGGGCACCATGTCGACAAATAATTTCATCATAGATAAACTGAGCAACAGCTTCGGCAGTTGCATTTGTCAAAGGTTTCGCTTCCGGCCATTTTGTAAGGTAATCCATAGCAACTACAATATATCGGTTTCCTCGTGGGGTAACTGGTAAAGGTCCTACAATATCAATTCCAATTTGTTCAAAAGGTTGTCCAACAGGTATGGTATGTAGAGGTTCCGTCCTTTTTGGTCTTCCAAACCTTTGGCAAGAGTCACAACTTCGAACATATTCCTTAATATCATCGAACATTTGGTTCCAATAATATTTATCCTTAACACGATTATAAGTGGCTTCTATGCCTAAATGTCCTGAAGTGGGGTGATTATGCATCATATATAACAGGGGTTCCATTTCATGTCTCCCTATTACTTTGATGAATTGCTGATTATTTCTTCGTGGTTTCTTAAATAACTGTCCATTGTATAACTGAAAATGTTTGACTTTATTCAAAAATTGTTTGCGTTCGCGAGGTGATTGGGGTTCCGGGAATATTTGATTATTTAAATAATTATAAAATTTTTGGTATAGGATTAAATCCATCTTGATTTGGTTACTTCAATAAATTCTAATAAATGTTTTGCCAAGACACCGACAACTTGGTCCGAATTGTATTTTACGTCGGATTTATTTCTTTTATAATTATTTGTTCAATTAAAGACGGGATAACGCATCAGCGTTAGTATTCTCTTTTCCTGGTTTATGTTGTACTTCAAAATCATACGGTTGTAAGCGTAATATCCATCTCGCCAATCTCCCTTTCGGTACACTTGAATATAACCATTTTAATGCAGAATGGTCAGTTATTAACACAAAATGTTTGAATCCCAAATAGGAATAGAAATGTTCAACTGCCCAAATAACAGCTAAACATTCAAGTTCGGTTGCGCCATATTGTTTCTGCGCTCCTACAAGACTTTTGCTGGCATAAGCAATGACTTTTTCATGTCCTTCATCATTGCGTTGACTCAAAACAGCTCCTAACCCTTGTGCGGAACCATCGGTAGTTAAATAGAAGGTTCGAGTGAAATCAGGGTAGGATAAAATTGGTTCGGTAATTAACTTTCCTTTTAAAGCATCGAAGGACTGTTGACATTTTTCAGTCCATTCTAGTTCGGAGTCTTTTCGCAACAATTTATTGAGCGGTTGAGCAATTGTTGAAAAGTCCTTAATGAATTTTCTGTAGTAGGATGCCAATCCTAAAAAACTGCGGACTCTAGTCCTGGTAGTTGGTATCGGAAAGTTTTTAACTTTTTCAATTTTTGCGGGGTCAGCCATAATTCCATCTCCACTGACAATATGTCCCAGAAATTCCAATTTAGGTTGTAAGAAGTGACATTTGTCAGGTCCAAGTTTTAATCCGGCGGCTCGTAGTCGTTGGAACACTCTTCCCAATTTATTTAAGTGTTCGTCAAAAGTTTTTGAGTAAATGTTGATATCATCAAGGTAAACAATAACTCCTTGATATAACATATCATTTAAGACATGATCCATGAGACGTTGGAAAGTAGCGGGAGCATTGGTGAGTCCAAAGGGCATCACGGTGAACTCATAAGTTCCTTGTTTGGTGATAAATGCAGTTTTATCCTGGTCTTTTGGATCCATTTCCACTTGCCAATAACCACTAGCAAGATCAAGGGTGGTAAACCATTTTGCATCTCGGAGTGCATCCAACATATCTTCAATGCGAGGGATTGGGTAAGCATCTTTTCGTGTTTCGGTATTCAGCTTTCGGTAATCTACACAAAATCTCAACTTGCCATTTTTCTTTTTAACAAGAACAACAGGAGAGGCCCAAGGGCTTTTGGATCTTTTTATTAAACCCTTGTCCAACATTCTGTCAAGTTCCTCTTTGATAAATTGGTCTTCATCGGGGTGTGTTCGGTAGAAGCGTTGCTTAATTGGTTTTGCTTCTCCTACATCTATTTGATGTTTAATGATATTTGTTCGTCCCAATGAACTAACATCATTAGCAAATAAATCTTTATTTCGCTCCATCAATTTATCAAACTTTTGTTGTTGGGTAGTATTTAATTGACCAATATCCAATTCATTTTTATTTAATTTTTCACTTAGAAATACAGGCACGGTATCTTCATCGCTCTCGTCATCGTGATCTTTAATTGTTGTATTTTTGAAAATAATTTCGTCATCATCTTCTTCGGATTCCTCTGTTTCAGTATCGCTTTCATTAACACTTTCCTCATCTGTATTTTCAATTAGCTCAGGAAACTCTTCCTTAGTTTCCTTTGAACAGTTGGCAGGAACGGTAAGAGTTTTTCCTCGCCATCTAAGGGTTAATTCTTGGTCACTCCAATTATATGAAGCATTAGCTTTCATTAGCCAATTGTTGCCTAATAACAAGGAATAAGTAGCGGCATCAATTACTTCCACATCGATAGGAATAGTTTGGCCCTGGATAGTAATTGGTAAGTCACGAATAACTCCTAAGGGTTGAGTTTTCTTTCCTGTAGCAGGTAAGATGATACTTTTAGAGGCTTCCTCAATTTCATAACCCAGTTGTTCCATAGCATCGCGAGTAACAATACTAATAGCTGCGCCACTGTCAACAATAGTAGGCACAGTATAAACTCCTACTGCGACGTTACATTTTAAGGCGGTAGTTTTTAAAGAGTATTCCTGGTCTGCCAATTTAATTTCCTTTTCTTTAGGTTTTCGAAGGGCTTCAAAGAAACTTTTCCTAATAGATGGGACTTCTAAAGCATCGGCCCACGATAAACCAGCGGGTTGGTTTTGTAGTTGTTCCACAATGTCAAAATCCTTTTTCCTGAAGAGAGGTGGTCGAGTTGCATTTTCCTTTTTCTTTTCTTTATTTCCTTTCACCATTTTAATTACTTCCTTTTTCTTGGACTTTTTCTTTGGAGTGATTTCAGCTTTAACAACTTTAGGTACTGGTACACTTGTTGTTTTAGGAAGTCCAAAGGTATTCAAGCTTGGTTTTGGTTCAGGAATATTAGTTTCACGAGGTCGTTTAATAGGTGTGTCCTCATCACTACTGTCATCTCTTTCTCGTTTTCCCAAATAAGCATCATAAGCTTCAAGAAGGTGTTGTAAAAGTTTATCTTCCTCCTTTTCACTTTCTTCTTCTACTTCCACTAATTTGGCATGTGCAGAGTTGTCCGAATTATCCTTGCGATCAGGACAGTCCCAAGAGATGTGTCCTTCCTTTCCACATTTGAAACAAGTACGAGTTTCTCGATTATTATTTCGGTTGTTTCGATTATTTCGATTGTTCCAATTATTTTGTGAAGAGTTGTCGCGATTATTTCCTCGGTTGCGATAGTTAGGTTGTTGATTAACTTGAGTAGTTAACTTCTCCATTTTTTGAATTAAATTCAATTGCATCTTCTCAAATTTCTTTGCCAAGTCGTCGAGGTTGTGAGCAGGGTCAAAAGTTACTTTAGTTTCCTTCTTTTTCTTTTTGAGTACAGTTTTCTTTGGTTTCCTTTCCTCTTCTTCTTCCTCTTCTTCTTCGTCTGAACTTTCAACAACTTTCTTTTTACCTTTCTGTTTACGAGGTTCAATTTCATTTACCATATCCAATCCTTCCTCATAAGCTTGTGCTAGTTCTAAAGCAGCAGCTAAGGTACCTGGAGCTTGCATGGTTATCAATGGTGCGATGTGAGGTAACAATCCTTTTATGAAGAGTCGTTTATGTTGGTTAACATTAATTTCTACTCGCTTCACCAATCGTCTAAATCTCGCATAATAAGCATCGACAGTTTCTCCTTGTCGTTGGCGATTGTTTTCTAATTCACGCATCCATTTATTTCTCCACCGGGTGTTACAATACTTTTCCACGAATCCGGCTCTCCAAGCAGCCCAATCAGCCATATCGTTAGCGTTTATTTCATCATGCCATTCTTCAGCGTCGTCCTCCAGATAGGTAGCATACTTGCGAATCTTTTTCGCTTCATCCCATGCATTACTGCGGCGACTTTCTCAAAATGGAGCATCCATTGAAGAGGATCCTGAGTTCCATCTCCATAAAATGGATCAACTCGGAGGGATGTATGGTTATGTAAGTTGTCTTCCAAGTAATCAAGTACAGCGTTTGCCATTTCGTCTTCAGTATCGGTATCACTACTGTCGCTACTATCAGAGGCAGTTAAATGAGCTTCTACCAATTGTTGATTAATGAGATTAAAATCTAATGGTTGTAATGGTTGATAGAAAGTTCGGATGTTTTGGAGTTGGTCCCAATTGTTTGGAGGGGTAATTACTCGTGGTGTGCCTTGTTCTGGTGATCGCCTAGGTGATACTGCCTGTGAGAAACTTTGCGGAGTTTCGTTAGATCGGCGTCTGTGTCGAGAAGTGGTTCCAAATGTTCCAACAGTTGCGGAGGGGGAAGTTGTTGTTGAACTACTTGCAGGTAACCTAACAGTAACTGGATTCTGATTTTCTCTTTGAATTTGTCGCTCAAGTCGACGTTGTTGATATCGTTGTCTTCTTTGTTCTCTTTCTTCCGGTGTTAACCGTTGAACAGTTCGCCTTGTCGAGTCTCGAGATGTCGACTCCAAAGTGTTAACTTAGGGATTTAATTATTCTTTGGCTTAGACCTGGTCGGTATGTTGAAGACAGTTCTTCCGTTATCAACAAGAATATTATCACGAATCCACACGTGATGTTTAATCAAATCGAGATGATCCTTTACTCGATTGAGGTCCTTTAAAGTATAGGTTACTTCGTAGTTAGGATCCTTTTCTTCTCGGGATAGTTCTCTTTCAACAATTTCAGAGAGAGCTTCGTTCTTTTGTTTCATTGCTTCGTCTACACAATCGTTGCGTCTTTTGGCAATAACCATTAACAGTATAATTTCTTTTTGCGTTTCCGCTAGAAGGCACCAAATTGTTACCGACGGAGGTTTATCCTTCTTAATAAACACGTGGGATGAACAGGAACTCTTGAGATAATATTAAAGATATTATTCAAGGAAACTATTAGTCAAAATAGATACAACTACTACTAATAGGTAGGTTCTAAAAGTTAAATAACTACTGTTAATAAGTGTATTGATTAGTGTTAACTACTAATATCACGAGACGGCGCTCCAAAGGATAAAGTAGGCGATTCAATACAAAGGGTTTGGTTATTATTAATAAAACAATAATACTGATAATTTCAAGGTAAGAATAACCTTTATTAATGGTAATTGCAAATACAAAAGAGACTAATTTACAAATAAATTAGTTACAAAAGGCTTCCTAATTAAAGGATAGAATCCTAAACTAACGAATTCTAAATCTGACTATAAACTGACTGCCTTTTCCTCAGGCCAAAATCCATCCTTTATATAACTAATTTTTGGGTCCTTTGGGTCCTTTAGGTCCTTTGGGTCCTTTGGGTCCTTTAGGTCCTTTAGGTCCTTTGGGTCTTTTAGGTCCTTTAGATCCTTTGGGTCCTCGTAATACATGATCTACATATTAATTTACTACTATCTATGGTAAATCTATTACAGGACACAGTTACACTACACAACTACATATTTGTAAATCAATTTGTCTTTCGTATTACAGATAAGAAATATAGATAGATAAATAAATACTAACTAAATATAATAATAATAATAAAATAATAAATAATATAAGTCAATAATATATAATAATAATTAAAATATGACTACTACAATATTACCACGGTAACAACGCCAAAATGCACAAATTACTAGTATTTGGGATTTGAGATTTGGGATTTCGGCAAAAGATACTAATTGTAATTTGGGATTTGGGATTTGGGATTTTGGCATTTGGGATTTTGGCATTTGGATTTTGAATTTGGGTGGCAGGTATATAATATCATAATTATTATTATTACTATTATTATTATTATTATTATTATTATAATTATTTTTTTTTATTTTCTTTTATTTTTTTTTTTGTTTTTTTGTTTTTTTTTGTTTTTTTTTTTATTAGAATCTTTTTTTGAAGATTCTCGTTTTCTTTTTTTATTTGATGATGATGATGACGATTTTCTTTTTCTTTTATTATCTATAATTAAATCGTTTCCATCATCATCATCATCCTCATCGGTGTTGTCCTCTTCTTCTCCTTCACTTTCTTCTTCTTCTGTATCGGGATCATAAATTACTATTTTTGATTGATCCCAATTTTCATGCATCAATGCTACTGTATTTAGAGTCCAGCTCGAGGCCCCAACTGGCGGGTGCCCGTCTCTTATAATCTTGGACGCTACGTTTCTGATTCTTTGTCTTTGCTGTTTTTTGCATACATCTTTAACGACAGGATCGATCCTTTCGTTAAAAAGTTTTATGAGTTAAAAAAAAAAAAAACACATTAATAATATCCCCGATAGGTGTAAAAAATATATATATTATTATTTACTTACAGCATCCGATCGCCACCATTTTTCATATACATAAATTGATGTTGTTTTTTCATNCATTCCGAAATTTATTATTTTTTATATATAAACATATAAAATATCCCTGTACTTTAAACTTCAATAACTTTTTTTATTTTATATATTAAAAATAAAATAATCCGTGAAAAATATACCTATGGTCTTCCTTTACAATTTTAACGGATTATTTTTTGAATATCTATTTTAAGTAATAAGTTATTGGCTTTTAAATAAAATTAATTTTTATAAGGTCTTTAGATGAGTTGCACCATATTATTATTATTATTATTATTATTATTATTATCAGTATCATTATCACTATCGATGATAGTTGTTGTTCGTGTTGCTGATGTTGATGCTGCAGCCGTTCTTGCAGTCGCGGTTGTCCCATCATCTGTTTCTTCCCATTCTTCCGAATAGTAATCGGAATTATTTAAGATTTTAGATAAATCTTTTTTCAGATATCGTTTTATATACTTGTTACCTCCTTGCATCATAAAATCTACTGCTCTCCTCCTTCTTTTCTTTTTCTATTAACATATAAATATATATATATTATTTCCGATATGCACGTTTTTTAGAAAATTAAAAAAAGAACTTACATCATTCATTGCCGTATTCTTTAATTTTCGTCTGCTATCATTAATAACTGCTCTTGGCCCTTGATTACCAATATTATTTACTCTATGGCGTGACCAATGACGCCTTTGTAGCATTTTTATGATTTCTGCTCCTGTAACTTTGTACTTTTTATTAATTTTTCTTTTGAGTGAAAGTAGCAACTTCGTAATCACATCATGCTTTTGAGCAACCCAAGTTAAGTGATCATTAATTTGATACACTGTGTTCATTTCAGAATCAACTACAAGAAAAACTTCCTTTTACAAAATTGTTATTTGTATGTTAATCGTGTCCCCGATAGACACAACTAATATAAAATTTGTTATATATTATACTTACTTTAATTCTTTTATAAGATTCGTCATCTAGGGGTTTGATTCTTTTATCTTCGTCAGAAGATGATGAAGAAATCAAAGATTGCGACACTTGTTCTGAGGAACTAGTGGTTGATGATGATGATGATGATGATGATGATGA
>PQFF01000189.1:47523-87725 GCA_003547095.1 Diversispora epigaea | reverse complement strand
TTTTTTTTTTTTTTTTTTTTTATTGCCTTAATGGGGGACACGATAGAGAATCTTTTTGCTTTTTTTGCTTTTCTTGCTTTTTTTACTTTATGAGATTTGGTCATTTTGAAAATTGAAAAAATATTATTTTATTAACTATCTAATTTAATTCTAATTTAATTAAAATAATATTTTTTAAAAAAAAAACGAAGAAAAAAGTGATTCTTTATATATTCTATTTTTCGGGTAGTCGATCTTTAAGAATTACGTTATTCTTTGATATTTTTGATATTATTATGTTACTCTTTGATATTTTTGATATCATAAAAATGATATAATAATATATTGATATTATTCTCATATAATAATTATTTCATCATAGTATTTTCACTTACTTAATAATTTCGTTCAATATTCATCTATAAAAATTATATATTAAAATAAATTAGATACATCGGAGATATGATATTATTTACTTAAAATAACTTTTCTTTAAAAAAAAACCAAAAAACAATCATACTCCTATATATATATTTATTAAAATATTTTTAATAAATAAACGAATAATAAAATTTATATATCCTTGACGTGTTATTTTCGTTTTTTTTTTTGTTAAAATTTTTTAGCTAAGAAAAGTCAGTATCCGATATTTTATGAAAACCCAAAATAAAAATGAAATACACTTATCGGGGATTGGTCGTATCATATATTAATCTTAACATTATAATAGTTGTAATATATCTATTAATATATCTATAGTATATATAATATAAAAATATCATAATTATAAATTACAAGACTTGTAAATATATAATATGGTACTGTTAATATTATCAGCCGCAAGGAGGTGTTGTGTTCTCAAGGAGTATTATGTGAAAGAGTGATATTTATGAAAAAAGGTATTTGTTTATTTTATGTATAGTAGGATCAGAGATCATCAAGTTTGTGCTACACTATTAATATTATAATAATAATAAGTAATTTATATATAAATAACACGAATTATAATAAGTAATTTATATTGTGATACGAATTATAAAAACGCATATATATATAATAAACATGAATCTTTTCAAATATTGAAACACGAATTATAAAAAAACACATTAATTTAAAAATTAATAAACATGAATTTCTCAAATTTTGAGACACAAAAACGTAAAGCAAATTTACAAAAAATGTGTATTAGCGAAATTATATAAAAAGGGAAATATTATATTTTGTAAAATTTTCAGAANGTTACTCTTTGATATTTTTGATATCATAAAAATGATATAATAATATATTGATATTATTTTCATATAATAATTATTTCATCATAGTATTTTCACTTACTTAATAATTTCGTTCAATATTCATCTATAAAAATTATATATTAAAATAAATTAGATACATCGGAGATATGATATTATTTACTTAAAATAACTTTTCTTTAAAAAAAAACCAAAAAACAATCATACTCCTATATATATATTTATTAAAATATTTTTAATAAATAAACGAATAATAAAATTTATATATCCTTGACGTGTTATTTTCGTTTTTTTTTTTGTTAAAATTTTTTAGCTAAGAAAAGTCAATATCCGATATTTTATGAAAACCCAAAATAAAAATGAAATACACTTATCGGGGATTGGTCGTATCATATATTAATCTTAACATTATAATAGTTGTAATATATCTATTAATATATCTATAGTATATATAATATAAAAATATCATAATTATAAATTACAAGACTTGTAAATATATAATATGGTACTGTTAATATTATCAGCCGCAAGGAGGTGTTGTGCTCTCAAGGAGTATTATGTGAGAGAGTGATATTTATGAAAAAAGGTATTTGTTTATTTTATGTATAGTAGGATCAGAGATCATCAAGTTTGTGCTACACTATTAATATTATAATAATAATAAGTAATTTATATATAAATAACACGAATTATAATAAGTAATTTATATTGTGATACGAATTATAAAAACGCATATATATATAATAAACATGAATCTTTTCAAATATTGAAACACGAATTATAAAAAAACACATTAATTTAAAAATTAATAAACATGAATTTCTCAAATTTTGAGACACAAAAACGTAAAGCAAATTTACAAAAAATGTGTATTAGCGAAATTATATAAAAAGGGAAATATTATATTTTGTAAAATTTTCAGAACAATTTATAAATCATTTTTTTTAACCAATTTACTAATATATTAATATATTTTGAAAAAATGTCTCAAAAATCAGCACCATTAACTAGTTTAGTTTCTACGAAGACATATAAATATGTATGCAATTGTCTATTGTGTAATGGTAAAGAAGTTGTAGCAAGAACTCAGGAGAAGCATGCTAATAATAAAGAATTGTGAAAATCTAAAAGTTCAAGAAAGAATCAGTTAGCAAGGATTAAATCAAGAAGATATAGTAAGTTTATTAAATTGCAACGTTGTTATTACCAAATCGGGTACCCGATATATCAAATTTTCATTTTTCGGGTGCCCGATATATCAATTTTTATTTTGTGTAACATTTATTACCTTTCTTAGAAAATGAAAATGTATCATTAATCACAAGTAGCAAGAAAAGAAAAAGAAGCTCCCGACAGTTTATTTCGGATGAAGAAACTGCTCGTTTACCTAAGTTAAAAAGGGATACATCAATAAGTAATATGTTTTCAGGAATGGATCTTGATGATGAAATCATTGTAGCATCATTATCGCGATCCAGAAATGATCAATTTCATAATCCACTTATAGAAGAGACTCCTGATATATTTGATAATATGCTTTTGTATGATTTAGATGATAATGAAAACAATGAAAACAATGAATTAATTGATAAACTTGAAGAATATCGTGATGATGATAATGAATTAATTGATGACCTTGAAGAATATCGTGATGATGATAATGAATTAATTGATGACCGAGAGGATGATGAAGAATTAGATGTGAATGTAGAATCAGAAAATGAGCACGAAGAAGTATTTGAAGAAAATAATTTATTTATTACACCTGAGCTAGAAGAAGAGAACGAAAATTATGAAGGAGTAGAACTAGAAGATAAGATAGATATAGTGATACTTATCTGGTTATTTAAGTTTCAACAATGATATCGATTATCTGATAATGCCTGGAGGCATTAATTAAATTTTTAAATGTTATGCTCAAATCTATAGATGATTCTAAGTTCTGGGAATTTCCTGCATCTTTGTATTTAACAAAAAAGAGGTTAGGAATTTTTCAACCAAAATTAAGGATGGCAGTTTGTACAAACTGTCATAAATTATATGATTCTAAGATTATATGCAATTATAAAGAAAACAATAAGTTGACAATTATGAATTACCATTATAAAGAATATCCTAATAATCCGGTATCTTCCCGTAAGAAGTTATGCAATAATGAACTCTCTTCCTTCAAAAAAAATATGAAAAATATGGTAGCTATCCCCCGAATGCTATACCCTAAGTCCTTAATTAAGCAACAATTAAGTCTCTTGTACCAAAGATCCGGTTTTGAAAAAATGCTAGAACAATCGGGTACAAGAAATTATGATAATAATATTTATGCCGATATATATGATGGAAAAGTATGGAATACTTTCCTTTTGATGGAAGCAAATTTTTTAGTAAAGAAACTGCCACCTCGAATTTAGGTCTATTAATAAATTTGAACTGGTTCCAACCCTTTAAATATACACAACATAATACTGGTGCTATTTATACTTCGATATGTAATCTTCCGAGGGCAGAAAGAAATAAACCCGAAAATATTATTTATTTAGGCTTTCTACCTCATCAGGAAATTTTTTATGTCGGAGGTTATTGTAATAATTTTGTTTTCAAAGGTTATTGAAGGTTATTGGACCAATAACCTTCGCAAATATTACGTTTATTATGATAAAGTGAAGGTTATTGAAGATTATCGATATCAATAACCTCCGGAGTATTATGTTTTATTAATAAAAATGAAGGTTTTCGGTACCAATAACCTTTGTAAATATTACGTTTATGTTGGAGGTATTCGAAGGTTATCGGAGTGAAGGACTTCGAAGGCTTACGTTTAAAAAAATTTACTAATGCTGGACCTAAGGAAGCCGATAAAAACCAAATAAACCATTATCTATCTCCGATAGTTGATGAACTTAAGGAATTATGGGAAGGGTGGAAAGTTCCTATTACATTTGAAAATAAAGATGGGTTCGATATAAGAGTTGCAATAATAGTAGGTTCTTCCGATATTCCAGCTACACAAAAGTTATTTGGGCATGGATCTGCAGTAATGAAATGTCACAGGTGCCCGAAAAGAGGCCGATATAGTGAGAAGTTCAAAAAAACTCATTATGGTGGTATGCATGATTATGAACAATGGATTACAGAATCTGCAGACCCCCAAAAACATAGACAATATGCTCAAAAATGACTTAAATGTGACACCAGAGAAACAAGAGAAGCTCATTTTAAAATAAACGGAATGCGATAGTCTGAATTGCTTCGTCTCCCTTACATGGATCCGATCAGATTTGCAGTAGTGGATCCAATGCATTGCTTGTTCCTTGGAATTGCAAAATGGATTATTCAATCCATATTTATTAAAGAAAATAAGTTAAATTCTGAGCAACTTCGTACAGCACAAAAAAGGATGGATAGCGTTCAACTTCCATCTGATATTGGTCGAATCCCTTCAAAGATTGCTATCAGAGAAGGATTTTCAAAGCTCACTGCTGACCAATGGAAGACCTTTATTATGATATATGCAACAACAATTTTATGGGACATGTTAGATGATAATGATAGAAAGATATTGGGATATTTTGTTCGGGCATGTAACTTATTGGTTGCTAGATTTGTTACTGAAGATGATCTGCAAGAAGTCCAAGAAAGATTAAGGGATATGTCAATAAATATAGAAAGAACCTATGGGCCTGAATTTATTACAAGTAATATCCATTTATCAATGCATATTCCTGAATGCATACGGGATTATGGCTCTGTTTATAGTTTTTGGTTATTCCCGTACGAACGATTAAATGGATACATAGGTAAGCCACACATATCGGGTATACGAAATTATAATAAATAAAATTTTAACATAAATCTTTTCATAGGTTCATATCCCAACAGTAATCGACAGATCGAACCTGAACTTATGCGAATTGTTCTTAAAAATTCGCTTGTGGATTATCATCTGACACGTCAATAGACATCTAGTCTCCTAGAGAAGTCCCATCAATTTCTTTCTCCAAAGAAAGCTGCCAGCAGTTTAGCTGTAACTAATGAATTTGATAGAGAAGAGTTACAGTATTTTATCTCAATGAGACATGATATATCTAATAAGATTTATGGCACTGAACTTATACCAGGACGTATGCTGACGCCTTCGCATGAAAAGGTAAGTATTCCTATAGAAGTTCAAAAAATATTATGCGAATGGTATGCAACATTATATAATAGAAAAAAGAAGGATGTAAATGCGTGTATGGAAGTAACTATGAACCAACATGCAAGATTAATAATTGGTAATGAAATATTTGGGTCCATGATCGCTGGACGACATGAAAATAATGCAATTATATTAGCGAAGTGGAAAGCATACAGAGATAGAAGCAGTGATATTTACCCTGGAGAGGTACAATATTATTTCGAACATACTCTAACACTTCCAAAAGGACCCAAAACACATCTTCTAGCATATGTCAAATGGTATAAAAATGCGCCTTCCTCTAATATACGATTTAAACATAAATTTATGGAACCCGAAAAGTCAAATACAGAATTATGGAAAGCAGAATACTGTGAAGAAGGTCAAGATTCAATTATAGCAGTGCANGCAGTTTAGCTGTAACTAATGAATTTGATAGAGAAGAGTTACAGTATTTTATCTCAATGAGACATGATATATCTAATAAGATTTATGGCACTGAACTTATACCAGGACGTATGCTGACGCCTTCGCATGAAAAGGTAAGTATTCCTATAGAAGTTCAAAAAATATTATGCGAATGGTATGCAACATTATATAATAGAAAAAAGAAGGATGTAAATGCGTGTATGGAAGTAACTATGAACCAACATGCAAGATTAATAATTGGTAATGAAATATTTGGGTCCATGATCGCTGGACGACATGAAAATAATGCAATTATATTAGCGAAGTGGAAAGCATACAGAGATAGAAGCAGTGATATTTACCCTGGAGAGGTACAATATTATTTTGAACATACTTTAACACTTCTAAAAGGACCTAAAACACATCTTCTAGCATATGTCAAATGGTATAAAAATGCGCCTTCCTCTAATATACGATTTAAACATAAATTTATGGAACCCGAAAAGTCAAATACAGAATTATGGAAAGCAGAATACTGTGAGGAAGGTTAAGATTCAATTATAGCAGTGCATAGAATATATGGTCGAGCAATTAAGATAAATTATTGAGTGGGAAAAAGCGATAATTATGTCTCAATAATTCCGTTGAATAGAAGATTTATTGTTTAATTTATTTTATTTTATTTATATTATATATATTATTTTCATATAAATAATAAAGCATAGTTATATTTTTATTGTTTTAAATAATCTCTTAGCATGTATGAAAACTTGATTTAAACTTGATTTGAGAAGTAAATATTATATTTGAACACGAGAAATTCAATATTGTACTTCTGATAAGCGTAAATAAAGGTTAAAAACATGATATGCTAAAATGTATATCGGGTGCTCGATATTATTTACACATATCAGTGACCCGATATTATTTATTTACATATATCGGTGACCCGATAGTTGTAAAATAAATATCGTGCACCCAATAGTTGTAAATAAATATTGGGTAGCTGATATTTATTACAAAAATCGGGTATCTTAATAAATATCGGTAATATTTAATACACCTATCGGGGATATAAAAAATTTGATTAAAAAAAAATATCAGGTACTTTAATATATCGGGGACCCAATTTTTTATAAATGATTGATATCTCCCTGACTAATATTTATTTCACTGGTCGAAAATTTATAAAACCTACACCTATCGGGTACCAGATAGATGTAGTATCCGTGCCTAATATCGTACACATATCGGGTACCCGATAGGTGTGAAAAATGTTTTTTTACATATATCGGGTACCCGATAAGTGTGAAAAATGTTTTTTCACACCTATCGGGTACCTGATATGTGTACGATATTAGGCACGGATACTACATCTATCTGGTACCCGATAGGTGTAGGTTTTATAAATTTTCGACTAGTGTTTACACCTATCGGGAACCTATCGGGAGGCCCGATAGGTCCCCGATAGGTCCCTGATAAGTGCCCAATAGGTACCCGAAATACAGATTTCGACCTGTGAATGGAAATTCTATAGAAGCTGAATCAAGCGGGAGATATAATCAAAATGTAATTGAGAATCCGCATATTGTTGCATGGTTTTTCAATAAGCATTTTGAAATGTTTTTTAATGATGTATTAAAACCACGATGGGAATTAAAAAACTGGTGGTACAGGTTCGAGTAACAACATTGTGGAAGTGTTCATGTACACGGTATTAGAAAAAGAATAAATGCAAAGGTTGACTGGTTATTAATAAAAGATGATGAAAACACGATGAAAGAGGTAGTAAAATATTTTGATAATTTAATTACTATAGTTAACCCAGGTCTCGAAATACCTATTCCTGATCACCATCTATGTCAAAAACGTCACGAAGAGCTAAAAGATGATTTGCAAAATTACATAGAATTGGTTAATAAATTACAAAGACATACGAGATGTAGCCTCTCGTACTGTCTATGTGTAAACAAATCAGGACAACAATTCTGCCAATTCAGATTCCCCAAGGATAACATTGATAAAACTGTTGTGCGGGACGACAGGCATGGGTGGCCAGAACTTGTAACGGCAAGAAATTATCAATATATAAATCCGCACAGTTGACTTCAACTTCAAGGTTGGCAGGCAAACATCGACTTAAAGCCAATTCTTTCTACTCACGCAGCTTTGCAGTACGTTGCAAAATATGCAAGTAAGGCAGAGCTACAGTTAGTAACTTTCAGAGAAATACTAAACCAAGTTCTTCAAAACAGTAGTCCTGATGACTCAAATTGGTCTAAAAATTACTGTTTCGTGGTGTTGTAGAATGTGACGTTTTGGCGTAGGAGACTTGCCATCTACTTTTTAGAATTCTCTTGTATCGCTCAAGTCGATCTTTTGTCATTTTAAACCTTAACTAAGAAGCATCATGATGGTTTCATGGTAGTGGTAGTATGAAAAATGGTAATTATATTAATAATATACGTGTTGCCCAAATCCCAAATAATTTGGGATTTGGGACGCCAAAATGCACAAATTACTAGTATTTGGGATTTGGGATTTGGGATTTCGGCAAAAAATACTAATTGTAATTTGGGATTTAGGATTTGGGATTTGGGATTTCGGCATTTGGGATTTCGGCATTTGGATTTTGAATTTGGGCGGCAGGTATAATTAATAATTTGAGACATACTGAGAAATCATCTTTACAACAATATTAGGAGCGGCCTATAGAATTTGAGGAGTTTTCACATCAGTAAATTTTTTTAAACGTAAGCTTTCGAAGTCCTTCATTCCGATAANCGACTTAAAGCCAATTCTTTCTACTCACGCAGCTTTGCAGTACGTTGCAAAATATGCAAGTAAGGCAGAGCTACAGTTAGTAACTTTCAGAGAAATACTAAACCAAGTTCTTCAAAACAGTAGTCCTGATGACTCAAATTGGTCTAAAAATTACTGTTTCGTGGTGTTGTAGAATGTGACGTTTTGGCGTAGGAGACTTGCCATCTACTTTTTAGAATTCTCTTGTATCGCTCAAGTCGATCTTTTGTCATTTTAAACCTTAACTAAGAAGCATCATGATGGTTTCATGGTAGTGGTAGTATGAAAAATGGTAATTATATTAATAATATACGTGTTGCCCAAATCCCAAATAATTTGGGATTTGGGACGCCAAAATGCACAAATTACTAGTATTTGGGATTTGGGATTTGGGATTTCGGCAAAAAATACTAATTGTAATTTGGGATTTAGGATTTGGGATTTGGGATTTCGGCATTTGGGATTTCGGCATTTGGATTTTGAATTTGGGCGGCAGGTATAATTAATAATTTGAGACATACTGAGAAATCATCTTTACAACAATATTAGGAGCGGCCTATAGAATTTGAGGAGTTTTCACATCAGTAAATTTTTTTAAACGTAAGCTTTCGAAGTCCTTCATTCCGATAACCTTCGAATATCTCCAATATAAACGTAATATTTACGAAGGTTATTGGTACCGAAAACCTTTATTTTTATTAATAAAACGTAATACTCTGAAGGTTATTGATATCGATAACCTTCAATAACCTTCACTTTATCATAATAAACGTAATATTTGCGAAGGTTATTGGTCTAATAACCTTCAATAACTTTTGAAAACGAAATTATTACAATAACCTCCGACATAAAAAATTTCCTGATACATTATTTCAGTTTAACCTAACCCACAAATATAATCGAAATTAATGGAGTGAATATAAAAATGAAAACGTAGTACGTATCTTTCCACGACCGTCACCTCAACGAAATGGTCCCCAATGGGAGGAATTCTGTCGCATTAAAATACTTCTTCACGTTCAACATAGAAATCTTGAAGAGTTAATCAGAAATGGCACTATTGATTGATCAGTTTTATATAACCATCATCATGAAAAGATTAATGCCGATCCAGTAGATCTATTTGAATTTACTGTAGATAATGAAGAAAGCAATAATGATGAGGGAGAAGAAATTGACGATGGTGATGATGATGAATTTCGGTTTGATTGGATGCTATTAGCAGAAATGGATCCAAATACAATAATTGATAGTTCTTGTGATCTAGGAACTCAGGACATTGATAGGAATCATAGATGGACTGATAATGCTAGGCAACGTTATTACGACACAGATCTTGTAAACGTCGATACTTTCTTGCACCGAGATTCCTGAAATATTCAAACAGAAGATAATTGTTCAGTTATTGTGGATCAGCAAAACTTGAATAAAAATCAAATGGCTGTTTTTAAGTGAATAGAGTCACATTATAATAACGTCCTCGCTGGATGTCAGGTTGAAACACTACGAATAATTATATTAGAAACAGCAGGGACGGGTAAATCGTATTTAATTAAAGCAATTCAGAACCTACTTCATCAGATGGCTGGAACTGGATTTAAGTTACCAGTGCTAATGCTCGCTCCAACAGGTGTCGCAGCATTCAATATTGACACAAAGATTATTCATTCAGCACTTTCAATCGCGGTAAATAGTGGTAACAATCTAACTATAGAGGGTAAACGATTAAAACAATTACAGGAGAGATTAGAAGGTGTAATATATGTATATCATTGTAGATGAAAAGAGTATTGTAGGATAACGAATGCTTGCTTTAATTGACGTGCGACTACGTCAAGCCTTCCCTGAATATAAAGATGAGCTTTTCGGAGCAGATCAATTATTATGATAGGCGATTTCGGACAGCTTCCACCTGTGCTTAACCTTTCAATATTTATCAACATCACGCGAGATCCATTATCAAATAATGGACATGTAGCATACAAACAATTTCGAGAGGTATATCGGTTTGAAATAATTCAAAGGTAATCTGAAAATTCCAAGGAACAGCAAAAATTTAGGGATATTCTTCTATGACTACATGATGAAGAGTCTATGGTAAATGATTGGAAAATATTTATCACTTGTTTTGAGAATAAGTTAAGCAGGACTAAGCGTGAGCATTTTTCTGATGCTATTTTTATTATACCAATGTGGTCAGATGTAAACGCTGTAAATTTAGATAGGCTCAGATCTTTAAACGTCCCTGTTTCAAAAATTCATGCTATACATACCGACGGTTCAGAAGCTAAAAAAGCTGACTCTGATATAATACACGGTTTTAAGACGTTGTTATTACTGATAAGAAGCACGCGAGTTATATTGAAAACAAATATATAGACAGAAATAGGTCTGGTTAATGGCTTATTAGGAACCATTCAGGACATTCTGTTTGGAGAACATGGGTTACCTTCTCTCCCTATAGCAGTTTTTATAAACTTCGACAATTATAAAAAATCTGCAATTATCAATAAAGAAGGTGTAAGAGTTGTGCCAATTCACTGGTCGAAAATTTATAAAACCTACACCTATCTAGTACCCGATAGGTGTAGCACAGGTCGAAACCTGTATTTCGGGCACTTATCGGGGACCTATCGGGGACCTATCGGGCCTCCCGATAGGTCCCCGATAGGTGTAAATAAATACTAGTCGGGGAGATATCGGTCATTTATAAAAAATCGGGTCCCCGATATATTAAAGTACCCGATATTTTTTTTTAATCAAATTTTTTATATCCCCGATAGGTGTATTAAATATTACCGATATTTATTAAGATACCCGATTTTTGTAATAAATATCAGCTACCCAATATTTATTTACAACTATCGGGTGCACGATATTTATTTTACAACTATCGGGTCACCGATATGTGTAAATAAATAATATCGGATCACCGATATGTGTAAATAATATCAGACACCCGATATACATTTTAGCATATCATGTTTTTAACCTTTATTTACGCTTATCAGAAACACAATATTGAATTTCTCGTGTTCAAATATAATATTTACTTCTCAAATTAAGTNAAACAAATATATAGACAGAAATAGGTCTGGTTAATGGCTTATTAGGAACCATTCAGGACATTCTGTTTGGAGAACATGGGTTACCTTCTCTCCCTATAGCAGTTTTTATAAACTTCGACAATTATAAAAAATCTGCAATTATCAATAAAGAAGGTGTAAGAGTTGTGCCAATTCACTGGTCGAAAATTTATAAAACCTACACCTATCTAGTACCCGATAGGTGTAGCACAGGTCGAAACCTGTATTTCGGGCACTTATCGGGGACCTATCGGGGACCTATCGGGCCTCCCGATAGGTCCCCGATAGGTGTAAATAAATACTAGTCGGGGAGATATCGGTCATTTATAAAAAATCGGGTCCCCGATATATTAAAGTACCCGATATTTTTTTTTAATCAAATTTTTTATATCCCCGATAGGTGTATTAAATATTACCGATATTTATTAAGATACCCGATTTTTGTAATAAATATCAGCTACCCAATATTTATTTACAACTATCGGGTGCACGATATTTATTTTACAACTATCGGGTCACCGATATGTGTAAATAAATAATATCGGATCACCGATATGTGTAAATAATATCAGACACCCGATATACATTTTAGCATATCATGTTTTTAACCTTTATTTACGCTTATCAGAAACACAATATTGAATTTCTCGTGTTCAAATATAATATTTACTTCTCAAATTAAGTTTAAATCAAGTTTTCATACATGCTAAGAGATTATTTAAAACAATAAAAATATAACTATGCTTTATTATTTATATGAAAATAATATATATAATATAAATAAAATAAAATAAATTAAACAATAAATCTTCTATTCAACGGAATTATTGAGACATAATTATCGCTTTTTCCCACTCGATAATTTATCTTAATTGCTCGACCATATATTCTATGCACTGCTATAATTGAATCTTGACCTTCTTCACAGTATTCTGCTTTCCATAATTCTGTATTTGACTTTTCGGGTTCCATAAATTTATGTTTAAATCGTATATTAGAGGAAGGCGCATTTTTATACCATTTGACATATGCTAGAAGATGTGTTTTGGGTCCTTTTGGAAGTGTTAGAGTATGTTCNTATCACTGCTTCCATCTCTGTATGCTTTCCACTTCGCTAATATAATTGCATTATTTTCATGTCGTCCAGCGATCATGGACCCAAATATTTCATTACCAATTATTAATCTTGCATGTTGGTTCATAGTTACTTCCATACACGCATTTACATCCTTCTTTTTTCTATTATATAATGTTGCATACCATTCGCATAATATTTTTTGAACTTCTATAGGAATACTTACCTTTTCATGCAAAGGCGTCAGCATACGTCCTGGTATAAGTTCAGTGCCATAGATCTTATTAGATATATCATGTCTCATTGAGATAAAATATTGTAACTCTTCTCTATCAAATTCATTAGTTACAGCTAAACTGCCGGCAGCTTTCTTTGGAGAAATAATTTGATAGGACTTCTCTAGGAGACCAGATGTCCATTGACGTGTCAGATGATAATCCACAAGNGCTCGACCATATATTCTATGCACTGCTATAATTGAATCTTGACCTTCCTCACAGTATTCTGCTTTCCATAATTCTGTATTTGACTTTTCGGGTTCCATAAATTTATGTTTAAATCGTATATTAGAGGAAGGCGCATTTTTATACCATTTGACATATGCTAGAAGATGTGTTTTGGGTCCTTTTGGAAGTGTTAGAGTATGTTCGAAATAATATTGTACCTCTCCAGGGTAAATATCACTGCTTCCATCTCTGTATGCTTTCCACTTCGCTAATATAATTGCATTATTTTCATGTCGTCCAGCGATCATGGACCCAAATATTTCATTACCAATTATTAATCTTGCATGTTGGTTCATAGTTACTTCCATACACGCATTTACATCCTTCTTTTTTCTATTATATAATGTTGCATACCATTCGCATAATATTTTTTGAACTTCTATAGGAATACTTACCTTTTCATGCAAAGGCGTCAGCATACATCCTGGTATAAGTTCAGTGCCATAGATCTTATTAGATATATCATGTCTCATTGAGATAAAATACTGTAACTCTTCTCTATCAAATTCATTAGTTACAGCTAAACTGCCGACAGCTTTCTTTGGAGAAAGAAATTGATGGGACTTCTCTAGGAGACCAGATGTCCATTGACGTGTCAGATGATAATCCACAAGCGAATTTTTAAGAACAATTCGCATAAGTTCAGGTTCGATCTGTCGATTACTGTTGGGATATGAACCTATGAAAAGATTTGTGTTAAAATTTTATTTATTATAATTTCGTACACCCGATATGTGTGGCTTACCTATGTATCCATTTAATCACTCGTACGGGAATAACCAAAAACTATAAACAGAGCCATAATCCCGTATGCATTCAGGAATATGCATTGATAAATGGATATTACTTGTAATAAATTCAGGCCTATAGGTTCTTTCTATATTTATTGACATATCCCTTAATCTTTCTTGGGCTTCTTGCAGATCATCTTCAGTAACAAATCTAGCAACCAATAAGTTACACGCCCGAACAAAATGTCCCAATATCTTTCTATCATTATCATCTAACATGTCCCATAAAATTGTTGTTGCATATATCATAATAAAGGTCTTCCATTGGTCAGCAGTGAGCTTTGAAAATCCTTCTCCGATAGCAATCTTTGAAGGGATTCGACCAATATCAGATGGAAGTTGAACGCTATCCATCCTTTTTTGTGCTGTACGAAGTTGCTCAGAATTTAACTTATTTTCTTTAATAAATATGGATTGAATAATCCATTTTGCAATTCCAAGGAACAAGCAATGCATTAGATCCACTACTGCAAATCTGATCGGATCCATGTAAGGGAGACGAAGCAATTCAGACCATCGCACACCGTTTATTTTAAAATGAGCTTCTCTTGTTCCTCTGGTGTCACATTTAAGCCATTCTTGAGCATATTGTCTATGTTTTTGGGGGTCTGCAGATTCTGTAATCCATTGTTCATAATCATACATGCCACCATAATGAGTTTTTTTGAACTTCTCACTATATCGGCCTCTTTTCGGGCACCTGTGACATTTCATTACTGCAGATCCATGCCCAAATAACTTTTGTGTAGCTGGAATATCGGAAGAACCTACTATTATTGCAACTCTTATATCGAGCCCATCTTTATTTTCAAATGTAACAGGAACTTTCTACCCTTCCCATAATTCCTTAAGTTCATCAACTATCGGAGATAGATAATGGTTTATTTGGTTTTTATCAGCTTCCTTAGATCCAGGTAGAAAGCCTAAATAAATAATATTTTCGGGTTTATTTCTTTCTGCCCTCGGAAGATTACATATCGAAGCATAAATAGCACCAGTGCTATGTTGTGTATATTTAAAGGGTTGGAACCAGTCCAAATTTATTAATAGACCTAAATTCGAGGTGGCAGTTTCTTTACTAAAAAATTTGCTTCCATCAAAAGGAAATGTATTCCATACTTTTCCATCATATATATCGGCATAAATATTATTATCATAATTTCTTGTACCCGATTGTTCTAGCATTTTTTCAAAACCGGATCTTTGGTACAAGAGACTTAATTGTTACTTAATTGAGGGCTTAGGGTATAGCATTCGGGGGATAGCTACCATATTTTTCATATTTTTTTTGAGGGAGGAGAGTTCATTATTGCATAACTTCTTACGGGAAGATACCAGATTATTAGGATATTCTTCATAATGGCAATTCATAATTGTCAACTTATTGTTTTCTTTATAATTGCATATAATCTTAGAATCATATAATTTATGACAGTTTGTACAAACTGCCATCCTTAATTTTGGTTGAAAAATTCCTAACCTCTTTTTTGCTAAATACAAAGATGCAGGAAATTCCCAGAACTTAGAATCATCTATAGATTTGAGCATAACATTTAAAAATTTAATTAACGCCTCCAGGGCATTATCAGATAATCGATATCGTTGTTGAAACTTAAATAACCAGATAAGTATCTCTATATCTATCTTATCTTCTAGTTCTACTCCTTCATAATTTTCGTTCTCTTCTTCTAGCTCAGGTGTAATAAATAAATTATTTTCTTCAAATACTTCTTCGTGCTCATTTTCTGATTCTACATTCACATCTAATTCTTCATCATCCTCTCGGTCATCAATCAATTCATTATCATCATCACGATATTCTTCAAAGTCATCAATTAATTCATTATCATCATCACGATATTCTTCACGGTCATCAATTAATTCATTGTTTTCATTGTTTTCATTATCACCTAAATTATACAAAAGCATATCATCAAATATATCAGGAGTCTCTTCTATAAGTGGATTATGAAATTGATCATTTCTGGATCGCGATGATGATGCCACAATGATTTCATCATCAAGATCCATCCCTGAAAGCATATTACTTATTGATGTATCCCTTTTTAACTTAGGTAAACGAGCAGTTTCTTCATCCGGAATGAACTGTCGGGAGCTTCTTTTTCTTTTCTTGCTACTTGTGATTAACGATATATTTTCATTTTCTAAGAAAGGTAATAAATGTTACACAAAATAAAAATTGATATATCGGGCACCCGAAAAATGAAAATTTGATATATCGGGTACCCGATTTGGTAATAACAACGTTGCAATTTAATAAACTTACTATATTTTCTTGATTCAATCCTTGCTAACTGATTCTTTCTTGAACTTTTAGATTTCCACAATTCTTTATCATTAGCATGCTTCTCCTGAGTTCTTGCTACAACTTCTTTACCATTACACAATAGACAATTGCATACATATTTATATGTCTNAATTCATTATCATCATCACGATATTCTTCAAGATCATCAATTCATTCATTATCATCATCACGATATTCTTCAAGATCATCAATTAATTCATTATCATCATCACGATATTCTTCAAGGTCATCAATTAATTCATTGTTTTCATTGTTTTCATTATCACCTAAATTATACAAAAGCATATCATCAAATATATCAGGAGTCTCTTCTATAAGTGGATTATGAAATTGATCATTTCTGGATCGCGATGATGATGCCACAATGATTTCATCATCAAGATCCATCCCTGAAAGCATATTACTTATTGATGTATCCCTTTTTAACTTAGGTAAACGAGCAGTTTCTTCATCCGGAATGAACTGTCGGGAGCTTCTTTTTCTTTTCTTGCTACTTGTGATTAACGATATATTTTCATTTTCTAAGAAAGGTAATAAATGTTACACAAAATAAAAATTGATATATCGGGCACCCGAAAAATGAAAATTTGATATATCGGGTACCCGATTTGGTAATAACAACGTTGCAATTTAATAAACTTACTATATTTTCTTGATTCAATCCTTGCTAACTGATTCTTTCTTGAACTTTTAGATTTCCACAATTCTTTATCATTAGCATGCTTCTCCTGAGTTCTTGCTACAACTTCTTTACCATTACACAATAGACAATTGCATACATATTTATATGTCTTCGTAGAAACTAAGCTAGTTAATGGTGCTGATTTTTGAGACATTTTTTCAAAATATATTAATATATTAGTAAATTGGTTAAAAAAAATGATTTATAAATTGTTCTGAAAATTTTACAAAATATAATATTTCCTTTTTTATATAATTTCGCTAATACACATTTTTTGTAAATTTGCTTTACGTTTTCGTGTCTCAAAATTTGAGAAATTTATGTTTATTAATTTTTAAATTAACACGTTTTTTTATAATTCGCTCTCAATATTTGAGAAGATTCATGTTTATTATATATATATGCGCTTTTATAATTCGTATCACAATATAAATTACTTATTATAATTCGTGTTATTTATATATAAATTACTTCTTATTATTATAATATTAATAGTGTAGCACAAACTTGATGATCTCTGATCCTACTATACATAAAATAAACAAATACCTTTTTTTATAAATATCACTCTCTCACATAATACTCCTTGAGAGCACAACACCTCCTTGCGGCTGATAATATTAACAGTACCATATTATATATTTACAAGTCTTGTAATTTATAATTATGATATTTTTATATTATATATACTATAGATATATTAATAGATATATTACAACTATTATAATGTTAAGATTAATATATGATACGACCAATCCCCGATAAGTGTATTTCATTTTTATTTTGGGTTTTCATAAAATATCGGATACTGACTTTTCTTAGCTAAAAAATTTTAACAAAAAAAAAACGAAAATAACGCGTCAAGGATATACTTGCACGCAAAATTATTTTGGGGCCCCGAAATTGGTATTTTGGGGAAAAAAGTCGAAATAGTTTTTCATAGAAGACGAAATTATTTTACTTAAAACCCGAAATTTTTTGACCACCCAGATTTATTCTTTGATTGAAGATACACATAACTGGATACTTTTTTTATTTCCATATATAGAATAAATTCTGCATAAATCTCAAAAAGTCGAAATACCTCAAAAATCCAAAATCAATTTTGGGAACATGTATAGTCAAGGATATATAAATTTTATTATTCGTTTATTTATTAAAAATATTTTAATAAATATATATACAGGAGTATAATTGTTTTTTGGTTTTTTTTAAAGAAAAGTTATTTTAAGTAAATAATATCATATCTCCGATGTATTTAATTTATTTTAATACATAATTTTTATAGATGAATATTGAACGAAATTATTAAGTAAGTGAAAATACTATGATGAAATAATTATTATATGAGAATAATATCAATATATTATTATATCATTTTTATGATATCAAAAATATCAAAGAGTAACGTAATGATATCAAAAATATCAAAGAATAACGTAATTCTTAAAGATCGACTACCCGAAAAATAGAATATATAAAGAATCGCTTTTTTCTTCGTTTTTTTTTTAAAAAATATTATTTTAATTAAATTAGAATTAAATTAGATAGTTAATAAAATAATATTTTTTCAATTTTCAAAATGACCAAATCTCATAAAGCAAAAAAAGCAAGAAAAGCAAAAAAAGCAAAAAGATTTTTTATCGCGTCCTCCATTAAGGCAATAAAAAAAAAAGGAAAAAAAAATCAAAAAAATAAAATAACAAAAAAACGTAATATTAAATATTTTAATTTTTATAATATTTAAATTATAATTAATATTAATAACGAATATAATTTTATATATTTAATAGAAATTTCCCAATTAGGTCGTTTTTATTACGACTTAATAACAAAAAAGAAAAATAAAAAAGCATCATCATTGTCGTCGTCGTCGTCGTCGTCGTCATCGTCGTCGTCATCATCGTCATCATCATCATCATCATCATCATCATCAACCACTAGTTCCTCAGAACAAGTGTCGCAATCTTTGATTTCTTCATCATCTTCTGACGAAGATAAAAGAATCAAACCCCTAGATGACGAATCTTATAAAAGAATTAAAGTAAGTATAATATATAACAAATTTTATATTAGTTGTGTCTATCGGGGACACGATTAACATACAAATAACAATTTTGTAGAAGGAAGTTTTTCTTGTAGTTGATTCTGAAATGAACACAGTGTATCAAATTAATGATCACTTAACTTGGGCTGCTCAAAAGCATGATGTGATTACGAAGTTGCTACCTCCACTCAAAAGAAAAATTAATAAAAAGTACAAAGTTACAGGAGCAGAAATCATAAAAATGCTACAAAGGCGTCATCGGTCACGCCATAGAGTAAATAATATTGGTNTCATCATCATCATCATCATCATCATCATCATCAACCACTAGTTCCTCAGAACAAGTGTCGCAATCTTTGATTTCTTCATCATCTTCTGACGAAGATAAAAGAATCAAACCCCTAGATGACGAATCTTATAAAAGAATTAAAGTAAGTATAATATATAACAAATTTTATATTAGTTGTGTCTATCGGGGACACGATTAACATACAAATAACAATTTTGTAGAAGGAAGTTTTTCTTGTAGTTGATTCTGAAATGAACACAGTGTATCAAATTAATGATCACTTAACTTGGGCTGCTCAAAAGCATGATGTGATTACAAAGTTGCTACCTCCACTCAAAAGAAAAATTAATAAAAAGTACAAAGTTACAGGAGCAGAAATCATAAAAATGCTACAAAGGCGTCATCGGTCACGCCATAGAGTAAATAATATTGGTAATCAAGGGCCAAGAGCAGTTATTAATGATAGCAGACGAAAATTAAAGAATACGGCAATGAATAATGTAAGTTCTTTTTTTAATTTTCTAAAAAACGTGCATATCGGAAATAATATATATATATTTATATGTTAATAGAAAAAGAAAAGAAGGAGGAGAGCAGTAGATTTTATGATGCAAGGAGGTAACAAGTATATAAAACGATATCTGAAAAAAGATTTATCTAAAATCTTAAATAATTCCGGTTACCATTCAGAAGAATGGGAAGAAACAGATGATGGGACAACCGCGATTGCAAGAACGGCTGCAGTATCAACATCAGCAGCACGAACAACAACTATCATCGATAGTGATAATGATACTGATAATAATAATAATAATAATAATAATAATAATAATAATAATAATAATAATAATAATAATAATGATAATAACGATAATAATGATAGTAATAATAATAATGATAATGATAATAATAATGATAATAATAATAGTAATGAAAAAACAACATCAATTTATGTATATGAAAAATGGTAGCGATCGGATGCTGTAAGTAAATAATAATATATATATTTTTTACACCTATCGGGGATATTATTAATGTGTTTTTTTTTTTTAGCTCATAAAACTTTTTAACGAAAGGATCGATCCTGTCGTTAAAGATGTATGCAAAAAACAGCAAAGACAAAGAATCAGAAACGTAGTGTCCAAGATTAACAGAGACGGGCACTCGCCAGTTGGGGCTCCGAGCTGGACTCTAAATACAGTAGCATTGATGCGTGAAAATCAGGATCAATCAAAAATAGTAATTTATGATCCCGATACAGAAGAAGAAGAAAGTGAAGGAGAAGGAGAGGACAACACCGATGAGGATGATGATGATGGAAACGATTTAATTATAGATAATAAAAGAAAAAGAAAATCGTCATCATCATCATCAAATAAAAAAAGAAAACGAGAATCTTCAAAAAAAGATTCTAATAAAAAAAAAACAAAAAAAAACAAAAAAACAAAAAAAAAAATAATTATAATAATAATAATAATAATAATAATAGTAATAATAATAATTATGATATTATATAATTTTTTTTGATTTTTATTATTTTTTATATATTTTGATTATATTAATAAATAAATTTTGCAATAAAATTAGTTATCGGGCATATGATATATTAAAAAAAAAATTTGTGCAATAATAAATAAAGCTATTGAATTTTTTATGATTTTATCTAATGAATAATTGAATTTTAGTATGAAAGCTATATTATCGGGCACCCGATAGGCGCAATATAAATAAAATATCGGGAGCCTATTAGCGGCCGAAAGTTGACCGATAGATCCCCGATAGTATTTAAAAAAAAAATCGGGTACCCGATTGATTTTGAAAAATGGCTAAAAACTAAATACCCGATATGTGTAAAAAATATAACCGATAAGTCTGCGATAAGTATACGATATTAGGCACGACTACTACACTTATCGGGTACCCGATAGGTGTAATATAAGTAGATATTGGGGACCTATCGGGGACCTATCTGGGGGGAGATAGGTGCCCAATAAGTCCCCGATATTCCAGATTTCAACCAGTGTAGGTTTTATAAATTTTCGACTAGTGATTACTTCAATTAGACGTTCCTGAGAAGGCAATTTAGGAACTTTCTGCTCATGTCTCCAGGTTCTTATTCATCTTGCATAGGCCATTACAGTCTACAAGAGTTAGGAACTTACTTTGCAAAAAGCTTTTATCAATCTTGATATCAAGAAGTTTACAGCCGGTCTTTCGTTCGTAGGCTTATCTCACGTTCGTGTTCTTAAGGATCTTCTCTTAAGGCCGTTTAGTTTTGAAAGAATACAGCGGATCAAGGAGTGTAAAAGGATAAAAGAAAAGAGGAGCAACTACTTTCTCTGAATACCTAACAGATCGAAAAAAAAGGGTTCTCAGACGAATAAAATAATAAAATTTTATTTTATTTTTTATTTTTTATTTTTCATAGTTGTGTAATTATATTTTTGTGTAATTATTTTATTATTTTTTTATTTTTTTTTTTATTCATTGTTGTGTTTTTATTCATTGTTATATAATTATTGTAATTATTATTATGGTAATTATTTGATTGTAATTATTATTATGGTAATTATTTTTATTATTATGGTAATTATTTTTATTTTTATTATGGTAATTATTTGATCGCGTCATTATGGTTATGGCAATTATTTGATTGTATCATTTCTATGTGTCATGTGTTTCCTTATCAGCAACAATCGTTATCTAAAAATTGGACAGACACCTATTTCAAGTTCTATTTTTGATAATTTTTTTTTTTTTTTTTTATAAAATAAATCAAGATCAGAACTTTTGATACATTAAAAACGTAAATTTGGTATCACCTTTACTCGTCTATTAAGTGTTCTCCGCTATGCTCCGGACAATTATTCATAATTCGACCTTATTCATTATCGATCCTAGATAAAATAAAGTAGTTATCAGTTATAAAGATATGATTCGTAGATGACCAATTCACCAATCTGACAGATTATCTGTAATAACAGATTGATAGATTACTTTTTCAAAATTAAAAAAATCTGGATTAAAAAAAATATAATTCAGATAATCCAGATTATAAATATTAATTCGCGAATTGATCATGGATCAAAGGATTAATCCGGATTATTTTTTTAATCTGAGGATTACTTTTTTAATTTGTGGATTATCTATCAATTCATGGATTATCTGTTCAATCTGTGAATTATTTTTCTCTCAGATTTACTTCTTTAAAAAAATCTGAAAATAATAAATTTAATAACTTGATATAGAAAAGTCCAATTTGGATAAAACAATTATCAAAATGTTCATCTCAGTGAGAGGAATTCAATGAGCTATAAATCACTAAGATTAGATTACAGGTTATTGAAATTGCTCTATTTGATGTGAATAAAATTTTATTTTTAAACAGGTGTTTTGTTTAATAACTTGACATAGAAATGTCTGGATGAAACAACTACCAAAATGTTCATCTTGATGAGCAGAATCTAATGAGCTATAAATCGCTAAGATTGGATCACAGGTTATCGAAATCACTCTATTTGATGTTAATAATCATAATTCATTATCTATATCTGAGAGAAAAATAATTCACGGATAATCTGTGGATTGATGGATGATCCGCAGATTGGATGATCCGCGGATTGGACGGATGATCTACGGATCGGATGACGGATTGAAATTTGATGGTAACACGGATTACGGATTACGTGGATCAATCCGGATCGCACCTCTACAACTGATTTATACTCACTGACAATGAATTAGTGAGATTTTTAATTCATCTTTGACATTACACGTTTCATAGAGGTACAACTGAATCAGTACCTCTATGAAACGTGTAATGTCAAAGATGAATTAAAAATCTCACTAATTCATTGTCAGTGAGTATAAATCAGTTGNGAGGAATTCAATGAGCTATAAATCACTAAGATTAGATTACAGGTTATTGAAATTGCTCTATTTGATGTGAATAAAATTTTATTTTTAAACAGGTGTTTTGTTTAATAACTTGACATAGAAATGTCTGGATGAAACAACTACCAAAATGTTCATCTTGATGAGCAGAATCTAATGAGCTATAAATCGCTAAGATTGGATCACAGGTTATCGAAATCACTCTATTTGATGTTAATAATCATAATTCATTATCTATATCTGAGAGAAAAATAATTCACGGATAATCTGTGGATTGATGGATGATCCGCAGATTGGATGATCCGCGGATTGGACGGATGATCTACGGATCGGATGACGGATTGAAATTTGATGGTAACACGGATTACGGATTACGTGGATCAATCCGGATCGCACCTCTACAACTGATTTATACTCACTGACAATGAATTAGTGAGATTTTTAATTCATCTTTGACATTACACGTTTCATAGAGGTACAACTGAATCAGTACCTCTATGAAACGTGTAATGTCAAAGATGAATTAAAAATCTCACTAATTCATTGTCAGTGAGTATAAATCAGTTGGTCTTTATCTGCTATTCGCCAAAAGCCGCTGAAAGTTTATATTGCGATACTAATAAATTTCTCGGAAATCTGTACGAAAGAATAGAAGTTGATTTGTAATATTTTATGTCACGTGTTATGTACCACAGTTAAATCACCGTTTTGGTTTACTCAGAAACGCGTCGTAAAAAAAAAACCTATCTCTGCGCTTATCACTATGTCAGAAATTAAGGCACACGAATACTTCCACCACGATCCTTCCAAATGGAATGTTTTAGACTTCTTGAATGCGTGTGTCTTAGAACCATTTGATATCAAGATAGATGAATACATAAAATCACTCGAAAACATCTTTGACCAAGAACAGGGAACTCGGAAGGAACGTGCACGAGCACTTCTTGACAATTATAGAACGGCAAGTCAAAGTTTTCTTCTATCAGGAATAAATTATAAGTGACATGATGGAGGTTTTCTGGGCCATCGTCAAAAGGTTCCTGGCCGAGTCACAAAACCGATGCTAGGGTACAGGGGCTTCCTGGGTTCCCTGTATTTAAGGTTTCTGGCTGACCTAGTATTGGTCCCATCAGGGCACATGGGGCTTCCTGGGTTCCCTGTGTTTAAGGTTTCTGGCTGACTGATGGGATGTATAAAAAATTCAAAAATATGGCTTAATAATCATTACTAATTTGCCTTATTTTCACTTTAAAGGGAGAAGATCGCAAAATTTCTAAAAAATGGGAGAAGACGCGTAATTTAGACAAGGTGAATGCTGGGCCATCAATTAACATTAATAATTCAATTGGAACTATAAGTGGAACTATAAGTGGCGGAATAAGCAATTGTGAAATATCCACATCCAAGAAAAGAAATCAAGAAATGGTACCTATATTTTTTAATTAGTAGTTAAGGATAAATCAGCTTAACTAATTATTTATTTTAACATTTAGGACGATCACAACTATCAGACAAAGAAAACCAGAAGTGGGAGAAATATTCCAAATTACCGGGAATTTTTTGATGAAACATTAATTCCAGATATTAGAGTTCAAGAGAGTAAAGAAGAAAATGTTATTCAAAACAATGAGGTTAGTAATTATTTAATGATACACTCCAAGCAAACGCGTTTTTAACTCTTTGCTGTTTTTTGAAAAAAAGCAACAGCCTGAAAATGCCTACGATAAAGAATCGAAACATCGAAGCACAACTTCACAGTCAGATAACGAATCTGATGATCGTGAAGAGCGCCAAGATTATGAATGTGTGTCTGATTATGACGAGCACCTCGAAGAAGAAATTCCAACTGACACGGTTGGTATATTAATATTTATGTTACTTATGTCTTTTAATGCTCACCTTATATCATCTTTTATTTTAACTTAGGCTTTAGCTGATACCATTACAAGCTGGATTTTGTCGAGCGGGAAGAATGTTGACGAAGTGTTATCTAAATATCGTAAAAAGATTCCCAATACCAAAGCATATCTATAGTAAGTTATATTTTCTCTCGCAGGCATAAACATACCATTCTAGTATCAATTTCCTAAATTCTTATATTGATATTTTTAGTCCGGCCTATTTCGGGATACTAGATCTTTCCGGAGAGGACGTTGAGGTTAAAAATTTGTTCACAGATGAAGAATGGAACGAAATGACTCAAGATTTTAAAAGTAACGTTAATTTAAACGATTTGGAAGACGAACAAGAGAGGCCTCACTATGAGCTGATGGACAAAATCGCTGAGGTTAGCGAATTTATATTAATTATCTTTCATTTAATGTATCAGTTAAATAAGCTGTCCTCATGTTAGATGTTGATGGAGAAACCTTCTGATCTAATTACCGGAATTGAAAGTTGTGTTATTAAAGTACGTATATCCATCTGTGTTGATTTTTTATGAAAGTGCATATCTAATGATCATCATTTATAGGACAATATAAGAGTTAATGCAGTAAGACGTCTTATTCAGATGTAGTAAGTTCTTTTTTTTGCCTATTCATAATATTGGTTTTTCGATAGTCATAGGATTTAAAAATTTTAAATTAAATAGTGCGTATAATTTACAACGCTTACGTTTGCCAATGTCCGAAGCCTCATTCGGCAGTAATTTCACTAACATGATGACAAGAGGGATATTAACTTTTGATCAAATTTACCAATACGAAGAGTAGGTTTTTTATTGGCTATTTTTTGTTTATGTATTTGTCAATTTCATTCATCTATTAATTTGCAATGTAAAGGGGAGAGATTCAGGGTCTTGCTTCGTCAGTAGTCACTAATATGAAAGCCAAGCCCACTGACAGAAGCTTAATTGGGCAAAAAGTAGATTTCAGAATCAGCAAAGATCAATTCGAAATGCTGATTGGATTAAGATCCGGTGGTCTTCCCTCGGCACCAAAAAGCAAAAAGTGGATGGATAAAGTGGATTTAGCAGTTGCATTACGGGATGTGATGATAAATGAAGGAATAGAAAATAATGGTGTAAAACCAGAAAATTTTCACAATCTTTTTACTCTAGGAGTACATTCATTTAGTAAGTTAAATGTTCTTATTTTTTTTCGGTATGTTCTTAAATATATAACCCGACCTATTTGATTTTAGATTATAATTATAACATATATGGATTGGATTGGAAAACAAGAGGTGTTTGGCGTCTAGGTTTGCTTCAAAAAGTTAAGCTACCCTTATCAATTGATAATTTACAAATTATAGAGAAACTTATTATATCCTTGATGCGTGTTGAGGTAAGGTATCATTATTTATTCAGTAATTACATTTTTATATTTTGTAAATCTCTAATCATCGTTTTTGATATAGGAAACTTTGCATCGTATACGAAAGATCCGAGATGAAATATTAACAGAAAAGGCAAAATTATACCGAACCCGACGAATATCAACACATGCCATGGACTATTCCATTTGTGAACACGGTCGCATAGCTCGTAAAAGAAAAGCAAAAGAATAATTATGAATTTTGCCATGTAATTTTATTAGCTTTAAAACATAATCCAATGCGTAACTTTGACATTGAAATATGACGTAATCACCGAAATTTTAATCATATGATTTCCAATTTGGTGATACAGCAAAAAATAAAGACAAGAAAAAACGTCTATTTGCTTTATTGATACAAATAAAATATATAAAAATACTTTTACAAAAAATATTATCTATTATTTAATCCAATTATTTCTTGAACACGACGTTTTTATTATCGGGCTCATCACATGCTATTACCCGATCTTTCAACAACCCAACAATTATACCAATTATTTGTTTTACATTCTCCTTTAACAAATCATGATTTTTTTGATGGCCGATTTTGTAAGGTTAATTTGATATTCCTTTTGCTTGTGCAGAGAATCCCTTCAGACGTAAACATAATAAATGCCAGTCCTACCGAATAATTTTAAATGAGTATGGTTAGATTCAACGTGAGCCAGATATTCATCCAAAAAATAATCAGCACAGATGCACAAGAGCCGAACAAAGACCTTCACGACTATCGTTTGCCAATGCTCTTCTTAAACTGGATGAATGATCTTTATTGTGTAATATATAGGCATTTTGGATTGATGCAAAATATGGGCCTTGCGTAAATTATGAATAAATTCACGATAATATATAGCCTCGAAGTTTCACGGATAATTGCATATCTTGTATAATCACATAATACCATTTACACTTTTTTACATTTTTGATTATAAGTTTTCCACAATCCATTTTTTAAAAAGTTATTTTTTTATACACTTCGTAATACCAAACATATCTTAGTTTTCTTCACATAATTCTTTCTTGATTTGATCCCGTGCTTTGCACCGACTTAAATAAAATCACGCCGATCACTTTCGCAAAGAAAAATTCTCGATCATATATAGCATCGATATCAATATGATAAAATAAATCCCAAAATATACATGAGAAAGTCAACATGATTAATTATACGAAATTAGCCATATTGATGTGGTAAAAATTTATTAAACCGTGATCATTATTCCAGAAAAATTATTGATTATATTCCACAAAAAATAACACACCAAAAATCTTATTAATAAAATTAATAAAATTAATAAAATACATAATAAAAATACGGGATAAAATATATAATAAAAAATCTAATTGTCGGAATCGATAGTTGAGCTATATTCTACAAGTCTACTTGTTTTAGGTAAGGACGCATTATGGAGTAGGCTCATATTGACAATTAGAACATTTCATAATATTAGCAAGGTCTTTATAAATTTTGTAATGAATCGGTATTTCTGATTCATGGAGGTGATAATAACAATGCACCTCACTCATATCCCTAATAAGAACACTTAGACGTAATTTCTTTCTGGGTCAGTGCAACGGCAATAAAACATAATCCTATAGATTGCTTAGCCCCACACCAACTTCGTGGCTCGTCCTATAGACTTGAATAATAAGGTTTCTATAGATCCTTATTACGCCACAGTATTTTTAAATAAATAATTAAAATTAACTTGCCTGTTTATATCTATTAAGTAATTGCTTTGCCTTCTCGCCCTTTGGTCGGAGATAACTTCGAGAGACTTGAGGTAAGCTCCTATTCTTTGGCCAAAAGTTTTCATATCACAAAAGTTTAAAAAGTCCAATTAGAGAATGCTCGATCAAAGTACTCGTGTACAACTGTATCTTTCTATAGATGTGAATGAAGGGAAAAAGATTTCAGTATAAACCAAAATAAATCGATAATACGCGTTTAGCTTCCATACCTAGATGTGAACATCCTAATCTTATTTTCGTGACAGAATTCGTTACCTCATAGCTGATTTGCATAGTTAGGATGTCACAAAAATAAAATACTCATAACTTTATTAATATTAATATCTGTAAAATTATTTTTTGTTACAAACTACATGTAAAGGCCGGACTATATAATTAGAATCGTGGCTAAGAGGGAGGAATAAAACATGAAAACATGTCCGCCGGGATTCTAGGCCCTTTACATTGTAAAAATGTTCCTTTCCCTACTCCATATTACTTTCCCCCCAAGAATACGAATATCCATTGCTACTTGAAGACACATCTCTTCTAAAGAAAATGGCTTCTCAGTCTTGATCCGATCAAAAATTTGCTTAAATTGAGCCCAGACGGTTAGGTTTGACCCGAGCCTGCAATCAGACACGTAAGTGCCATCATTTCAAAATAAAATACGTTAGTCGGAATTTTCTTTTAACATACGCAAAGCATAATTTCATTTTTCTTACTAGAGGAGCTCCCGGACGAAGAGCCTGCGGGTGAAGATTTCGGCTTTGATTTTGCCGATTTCTGCGGTAAGCTTTTGCACAAAAAGAAACATGTACCAACGATCCCCATACACAGAGGGGCGTGATCGGGGAATATTGTCACGAGGAAGAAAAACAAAGAAGCAGTTAAGGCATATTCTCCGAAATGTTGAATGAGTCCATCTATATGAGGAAATAAAATCCGATTAGTAACATCGCTATTAATTAATTGTGGGGCGCATTGACATTCGATCATAAACGAAGATACCTATTACGGAGTAATGAAACTTTGTTTCTATTTCGATTAAAGCTAAGTAGATTAAATTTCGATGGGTTTGTTTTTTTGGAAAAACTTTTATTGATGATTTCGCTTCTATACACTTTTATTAATTGTTCCGTGATACTTTATTATTTTTGATTTTGCAGAAGGGTGGAAAGCAGAAAAAAAATCACAAAGTTGTTAGAAAATCTTAATCGAGAAGAATATATTTGTATTTTATAAAACTAAACCTTGTATTCATGATTATATCCATTAAATAAAACTCAAAACTTTTATATTTTCATATTAATAATTGAGTTCATTATTTTAATAATTATATATAAAGCATTAACATTTAAATATAATATACGATTAATCATTGAAATTTACAATATTCTTGATATCAATTAGAAAAGTTCTAAAATTTCCAAGTTTGAATTTAACACTAAATATTTTTTCATTATTATTTTTATGCATTAATTATCATTCAATCAATTTTAATTTAATTGTTATTATTGCATAAATCAACAAAAATTGATCTATTTGTTACAAGTAAAAAAAAGAATAAATTTTCTATATAATACAATTATCAAATGTAAATTATAAAAAACCTTTAGTAAGTTCATTTTGGAATTTGATAATTTAATATATATAGTATAGTTAATTTATTTTAAATTTTAAAATTTCGTTAATTAAAATAAATTAAATGAAAAATATTTTAATTAACAAACTTGTAAATTAGACATTCACTATGAAGAACTTCTTTCTTTTGAAGAAGTCTTTTATTTCTATATTAACTTTTGTTTTCATTTCTATTATTTAATAAGTATAAAATAAATATTTAAAATATTCTTTACTAAAAATGCCAATATAATCTATGAACTTGTTCTTCGTGACTTATTATTTTTTCTGATTTCGGAAGAAATTAACCTTTCCCAAATTAGCACTTTGAATTGTAAATTCTTTTAACTTATATTGTTAATCAATCTGTACGTACTGGCAAATGACTTTTTCACCAATTAGATTTTTGAGCCAACTAAGGAAGGCCCGGCAGAATTTTTCTCCGTATTTATGAATAAATTGATTTTCTGCAGCATCTTATAATAATAAACATAAACATAATAGTAAAAATGTCCTTAATGACAAGAAAGAATACAATGTTATCATTGAAGTTGATAAAGAAGAAAATAAGAAATCTTTTACTTCGCACTCGGTTGTCTTACGTTATCGTTCAACCTACTTCACTAAAGAGTTAGAAAAAACTGCTACGAATGAAAATCATGTCAAAACTATTATCAAACCAAATATTTCTACTCAAATATTCGAAATCATCCTCAAGTAAGTCAAAAGAAAATTATTTATTACTTTAAATATCAATGCAACTATTGTATAAGTATTTCGATGTAGATGATTCAATATANTACTAAAAATGCCAATATAATCTATGAACTTGTTCTTCGTGACTTATTATTTTTTCTGATTTCGGAAGAAATTAACCTTTCCCAAATTAGCACTTTGAATTGTAAATTCTTTTAACTTATATTGTTAATCAATCTGTACGTACTGGCAAATGACTTTTTCACCAATTAGATTTTTGAGCCAACTAAGGAAGGCCCGGCAGAATTTTTCTCCGTATTTATGAATAAATTGATTTTCTGCAGCATCTTATAATAATAAACATAAACATAATAGTAAAAATGTCCTTAATGACAAGAAAGAATACAATGTTATCATTGAAGTTGATAAAGAAGAAAATAAGAAATCTTTTACTTCGCACTCGGTTGTCTTACGTTATCGTTCAACCTACTTCACTAAAGAGTTAGAAAAAACTGCTACGAATGAAAATCATGTCAAAACTATTATCAAACCAAATATTTCTACTCAAATATTCGAAATCATCCTCAAGTAAGTCAAAAGAAAATTATTTATTACTTTAAATATCAATGCAACTATTGTATAAGTATTTCGATGTAGATGATTCAATATATTTTATTATATATATTTAATGTAGATACATCTATTACGGAGTCATTAACATTGAAAATATAGAAACCAAAATCATTTATGAATTAATGATTGTTGCTAATGAATTAGAATTCGAAGAACTATCAGAAAAATTAGAAAGTTACCTTGTTGAATCTAAAGCTTCTTGGTTAAGAACGTATTTCTCCCATATTTATCATTCAATCTTTGATAGCAATATAATAAATTCTACTGAATCTGCACAAAAGGAAATAGCCGAAAATTTTAATAAAAGACAATTAGATTTTGATGAACTATCTACAGACTGCCTACATGATACAATAACGCCTCAATCAAAAAAAAGAAAAATGACTACTAGTAGGTGTAATGAATTCAAAGGTTTGAACCGATTTTATAATGATATTATTACCAAACATCCGAATTTGATTTTTGAATACGAAGATTTCACTTCACTCCAAGAAGCAGTATTAATTTCTATCTTAGAAAAAGATAACCTGCAATTAGAAGAAATTGAAATTTGGGATTATGTTATCAAATGGGGAATTGCACAAAATCCTACTTTGCCTAAGAATGGTCTAAAGAGAATTTCAAGACTTTAAAAACAACTCTACAACAATGTTTACCACTAATTCGTTATTTTTTATTTTCCGAGAAAGATATTTGAGAGAAATTAAAACCTTATAGAAAAATTCTTGGTACGCAGCTTTGGGATGATTTAAATCAACAACTCATATTTTCAAATCAACCGGTTAAATCCCTTGTTTTACCTGCAAGAATTATTTCAAATTCTGAACTACCTCAAAGAGTAAATGAACAAATCTCAACCATAATCAACGAAGAACATGTAGCAGAAATTTCATCATGGATTGATCGCAAATCAACTATTTACTCTTTAACAAATGTACCATATAAACTTCAATTAATCCTTCGAGGAAGTAAAGTTGGTTTNATTAATTTCTATCTTAGAAAAAGATAACCTGCAATTAGAAGAAATTGAAATTTGGGATTATGTTATCAAATGGGGAATTGCACAAAATCCTACTTTGCCTAAGAATGGTCTAAAGAGAATTTCAAGACTTTAAAAACAACTCTACAACAATGTTTACCACTAATTCGTTATTTTTTATTTTCCGAGAAAGATATTTGAGAGAAATTAAAACCTTATAGAAAAATTCTTGGTACGCAGCTTTGGGATGATTTAAATCAACAACTCATATTTTCAAATCAACCGGTTAAATCCCTTGTTTTACCTGCAAGAATTATTTCAAATTCTGAACTACCTCAAAGAGTAAATGAACAAATCTCAACCATAATCAACGAAGAACATGTAGCAGAAATTTCATCATGGATTGATCGCAAATCAACTATTTACTCTTTAACAAATGTACCATATAAACTTCAATTAATCCTTCGAGGAAGTAAAGTTGGTTTAAACCAAAAAAATTTTGGAATATGTTTAATGGACATGCTGGCACGATTGTGGTTGCTAAAGTTTGGAGATTATAATCCATTAGCTTGGGATAATTCAAAATACAGAATCTTTGACACTTATATGGAAACAAATGATAGCTTTATATTTTCATTGAAAAATGGGAATATTCAAAATTCAATTCTCAACAGAATTTATACATGTTGCCGAAATTATTTTTCAAAAATCCAAAACCCAAATTATTTATATAGTGCTGAAATCCCAAAACCCAAATTATTTATATAGTGCCGAAATCCCAAAATCCAAATTATTTATATAGTGCCGAAATCCCAAATCCAAAATGTCAAATTCCAAATACTATATAATCCCAAATTCCAAATTCTGAGCAATTTGGGTAACATGTATAACAGAGTTAAAGCTAAAAGTCATGCTCATTATTATAATTATAATGATTATTATGAAATTTGGGGTCCATGTTTTGGTGATCTCAAATTTTTATTTGAATATAGATCACATGGTTATGATCTTACTCACGAAAAAATATGTAGCTGTAGTTCTAATTCTATTTATTATGAAAAATCCATTAGAACAACTGGAGAATATTTTTCTATCTTAGATTATGAATTATTCAAGATTGTTAAAAAATAATAATTTCAATTTCAAATGTACAATAGATAAATCATTCTTCTTTTATTCTATGTGTACTATCATCTTGATGATAATAAAATATATTTTAGAATAAAATCTTAAATAAATTAAATAAATTGGTATCTTAGATGATACATATAATCAACGAAGCAATGGAACACTTTAAGAATAAAAGTTGTAACTTTCATATTCTTCATTAACAAATATTTCATATCATGAAATAGAATTCTTATTCTTTTTTTCAAATAAATCGTATATTTATTAACTGCAATTCCATGATTAACTATTAATTTGAATAAGTGTATATTATATTCTCCCTGATTTATGCTAGATCTTTCCGTTTCTGTTGTTCCAGATCTTTCTAAATATAAATAAATTACTTAACTATTTATATCGTTTTGATATCAAGTAAATAATTATTAAAATAATTATTAATATTTTAAACTATTATTTTTTAATCGACTTTAACGTTAAATTAATTTAATTTGTTAATTTCAATTTTAACAATCACATCAATATGATTTTTTAATAAATTTAAAAATTTAAGCTAACATAATTCAATATGCAGATATTAAATTAGATAAAATATTATTTGAAATATTATTCCATATCAAATTGAACTCCATATTCTTCCATAACTTTTAAATGTTTATTACTTAATGTAAATAGTCACACTCGTTTTACAATAATCTTTTTATTTTACGAAATCACTCTTCAATAAATGTTCTTAAATTTAATAGTTTCAAGTGATTCCGGTATATTTTCAGCCATTTGACATAATAATTCATCAGTATCAAATCTTTCTACTACATCAGGAAATTTTAAAAGGTGAAAATTTTCACTTCAAAAATTTTTAAAAAACTTTTGCAAATTTCTGCAAATTTTCAGTCAAATAAAAATGTTTTTTATTATGCAGTGATGTTCAAAATGTGCTTCCAATGAAATTTTATTGGAATTGGAAGTTCCATTGGAAGAATTGAAAGTTCCAATGTCTCATGTGCATTGAAATCTTCCAATTAAATACTTTGGCTATTGTATATAATAACTAAAATTTCAATATTTCCAATACTTTTAATATGATCTTTTAAATGAATATGAATATTCGATAAGTGATAAAAAAGCAAATAGGAAATTAAAAATTTGTTTAATTCTTTTTTAATACTCTGGAATACTTAAATACAATATACAAATACAATGTCAAACTAATAAAATTTAATAAATTTTTATAATATTTATGTCATGTGTCTTATAATAAATATCTTCCAATGCTAAATTTATTGGAATTGGAAGTTCTATTGGAAGAATTGACAGTTCCAATGTCTCATGTGCATTGAAATCTTCCAATTAAATACTTTGGCTATTGTATATAATAACTAAAATTTCAATATTTCCAATACTTTTAATATGATCTTTTAAATGAATATGAATATTCGATAAGTGATAAGAAAGCAAATAGGAAATTAAAAATTTGTTTAATTCTTTTTTAATACTCTGGAATACTTAAATACAATATACAAATACAATGTCAAACTAATAAAATTTAATAAATTATATCATATAAATACATTATTGATAAAATTTAATAAATTTTTATAATATTTATGTCATGTGTCTTATAATAAATATCTTCCAATGCTAAATTTATTGGAATTGGAAGCCTATTGGAAGGATTGGAATTGGAAGTCCAATAGTGCTTCCAACTTCCAGAGAACATCACTGTTATTATATAACACAGAATGATCTTGTTTATTTACTATTACAGTTAGGGATATTTCCAGAATGGAATTAAATAAATATGGAATGATCAACATTTGTACAATAATTCTAGAATAATCAACATTTATATCACATGAAAAATTTATAACATATAATTGCACTGGTCGAAAATTTATAAAACCTACACCTATCGGGTACCAGATAGGTGTAGTATCTGTGTCTAATATCGTACACATATCGGATATCCGATAGGTGTGAAAAATGTTTTTTTACATATATTGGGTATCCGATAAGTGTGAAAAATGTTTTCTCACACCTATCGGGTACCCGATATATGTACGATATTACTACACCTATCTGGTACCCGATAAGTGTAGGTTTTATAAATTTTCGACCAGTGTTAGTTAATATACTAATATCACATGATTAAAAATAAATGAAAGTTTTATTTTTTCTTTTTTATTATCTTAAAAAATTAATTTCATTAATTTCTATATATTAATAATTTTAAAATAATAAGTACATATAGATTTAAAAAATAATTGTTAATATAATTTAATTTGTAAAAATATTAATACCTTTGTAAATTATATATATACTGTATATTGTATATCTAAACATGTTAAATATTTTATTTTTTTTTTGTAAATTAAATAATTTAAATACTTTTTAATAAATATTTAATTGTATTTATAAAAAATAAAAAAAACAATAATATACATACAAAGTTTTTTTAAAATAAAATTCGTAAAAGTATTTTACACTGGTCGAATGAAAAAAAATAGGACAGTTTTATCATAAATAGGATTCTGATTGATGGCTAAATTTGCTAAGATTTACACTAGTCGAAATGAGGCAAATTGGCAATATCAAAATTCGGCCGACTTTCAGCTAATTGCCAAAAAAAATCAGCCTAAATTTGGCCATTAATAAATTTCAGTCAAAATTTGGAAATTCTGAATTTTGGTCGAAACTTAACTTAAAGTGGATTTTTAAGTTTCGATTAAAATTTGGAATTTCCGAATTCGTGCTGAAATTTGATACAATATTTTGATACGCTGTTTTCTTGTTGAAATGGACATTTCAGAAATATAAAATTTCGAAACAATTCTGCCTAAATTCAGCTTATCCATTTCAAAAATATGATATTTCGGCTTATTAATAAAATTCGGCAAAAATTCGGAATTTATTAAAAGAATTCTTCATCAGGAAATTTTTTATGTCGGAGGTTATTGTAATAATTTCGTTTTCAAAGGTTATTGAAGGTTATCGGACCAATAACCTTCGCAAATATTACGTTTATTATGATAAAGTGAAGGTTATTGAAGGTTATCGGACCAATAACCATCGCAAATATTACGTTTATTATGATAAAATGAAGGTTATTGAAGGTTATCGGACCAATAACCATCGCAAATATTACGTTTATTATGATAAAATGAAGGTTATTGAAGGTTATCGGACCAATAACCATCGCAAATATTACGTTTATTATGATAAAATGAAGGTTATTGAAGGTTATCGGACCAATAACCATCGCAAATATTACGTTTATTATGATAAAATGAAGGTTATTGAAGGTTATCAATATCAATAACCTCCGGAGTATTACGTTTTATTAATAAAAATGAAGGTTTTTGGTACCAATAACCTTCGTAAATATTACGTTTATGTTGGAGGTATTCGAAGGTTATCGGGGTAAAGGACTTCGAAGGCTTACGTTTAAAAAAATTTACTGATGCTTGTTTCTTGCCGATTATTAAACATTTAGGAATTATATCATCAGTAAATTTTTTTAAACGTAAGCCTTCAAAGTCCTTCACTCCGATAACCTTCGAATACCTCCAACATAAACATAATATTTACGAAGGTTATTGGTACCAAAAACCTTCATTTTTATTAATAAAACGTAATACTCCGGAGGTTATTGATATTGATAACCTTCAATAACCTTCATTTTATCATAATAAACGTAATATTTGCGAAGGTTATTGGTCTGATAATCTTCAATAACTTTTGAAAACGAAATTATTACAATAACCTCCAATATAAAAAATTTTCAGATGATATAAAATAAGTATATTTCATTCACAATATTGTAAGCGAAATAAAACAAATCAGCAATATCAAAATTCGGTTAACTTTCAGTTGATTGTTAAAAAAAAATCAGCTCTTAGAAATTTCAGGAAATTTTGAAGTGATTTTTAAATTTCGACCAAAATTCAGAATTTTCGAATTCGTGCTGAAATTTATACAATATTTTGATGCTGTTTTACTGCCAAAATGTCAATTTCAGAAATATACTCTTTTCGCAAAAATTTATCTTAAATTCGACCGTTAATAAATTTTAACTAAAATTCGAAAAATCAAATTTTAGTTTCAACCAAAATTCAGAATTTCCAAATTCGTGCTGAAATTTATACAATATTTTGATGCTGTTGTTGGCCTATTTGTACCTTCAAAGAAAAATAGAGAACAGCAACTAAAGCAGGGAAAAACTAAATATAAAAGATCACATAGCAGTTATATGTAATATGTTATACACTAGTCAAATGGAAAAAAATAGGACAGTTTTATCATGAATAGAATTCCGATTGATGGCTAAATTTGCTAAGATTTATTAAGTATAGGCAGTCAATTTTTTCTGATTTATAAATAGGAATTTCCGATTTATGAATTTTCACAAATAGGATGTCCAATTTATGCATATTTCCGCCATCAATAGGATTCCGATTTTTGTTCATTCGACCAGTGTATAGTTGAAAGGTTTATAAGTAAATACAATAATGAAGGATTTAAATATGTGGTTTTATTCGAAAGAGGCAAGGGTGAGGTTTTAAAAGGGTTATAGAGAACAAATCTCTATCGTCACAAAGACAATTTATAAAGAATCCAATTCTTTAACTACGGGTTTTCAACAAATGAAAAGAGTTATTATTTACCAAGAATAATAATATCAAAGTACATAAATTATAATATTTAATGTCACCAAGACTTTATTATCAATTTATTACTTATTGCGAGTTAAATACTGTTTATTAATTGTATAAAACTTTGTATCGAACTTGTATCTAACTGAAGACTGAAGTTGAAGGAAAACTCAGCCTTTATATACATTATTAATTTAACTGTAAAGTTAACTTGTAATCTGATTAGTAATTATACTGGTACCTTGACTAATATCTTAACTGGTATCTTCTCTAGTACTTTAACTAGTACTTTGACTAAAGTATTAACTCATGTTATAACTAATACTCTAATTTGTGTTACAAATTTACAAGAATTTAATAATATACTTATTTAAGAAATAAAAGTTAATTTGTATTACATATTGAGAGTAAATAATAGAAATAGATAAATAATAATAAAATATTAATAATATATAAAAATAAGAAAATGAGAAAAACAAGTCAACATTGTCGAAATGTTAATTTCGGAAATATACTCTTTCCACAAAAATTTATCTTAAATTCGACCGTTAATAAATTTAATAAAATCTTTATTATTTCAGAAAAAAAATTACTGAATTCGGATAATTTTAATACAAAATTTCTAATTTATCATTTATTTCTAATTTATTATGTATTTATGGAAATTTTAATAAAATTACATAATTTTAATCATTTCGGAATAAAATAAGAAAGATAATTTTTAGCGTAAATTATATTTTCTATTTATTGGATTTACTGCCAAATACTCTTTAGTATTTTTACGATCTGAAATTTTATACTTAACCGGTATAAATTGTCCAAGAATATGATGGACTGGAATAATACAATCTTGGCTTTTAGGATAAAATTCAGTATCTCANAGAAATAGATAAATAATAATAAAATATTAATAATATATAAAAATAAGAAAATGAGAAAAACAAGTCAACATTGTCGAAATGTTAATTTCGGAAATATACTCTTTCCACAAAAATTTATCTTAAATTCGACCGTTAATAAATTTAATAAAATCTTTATTATTTCAGAAAAAAAATTACTGAATTCGGATAATTTTAATACAAAATTTCTAATTTATCATTTATTTCTAATTTATTATGTATTTATGGAAATTTTAATAAAATTACATAATTTTAATCATTTCGGAATAAAATAAGAAAGATAATTTTTAGCGTAAATTATATTTTCTATTTATTGGATTTACTGCCAAATACTCTTTAGTATTTTTACGATCTGAAATTTTATACTTAACCGGTATAAATTGTCCAAGAATATGATGGACTGGAATAATACAATCTTGGCTTTTAGGATAAAATTCAGTATCTCATAATTCAACATTACACATTTGTTCTTGATTTATGCCGAAATAGAACTGATTCTTGATTTTTTTATATCAACAAACATATGCCAGATAATGATTTTCCATATTTATTCTATTTGTACTTATTTCATGAATAAAAAAGAACTGAATTTGACCCAGATAAATATCAATACTATTATCTTCAAATGTAAATTTAGCTAGAATATATGAGCTTTTTTGATGTTTAGGTGAAAATGTCGAATCAAATATTTCGGAACCAATTCAGCAGCGACAATATTTGTTTATTTTTAATGAAATTATTATTGAATTTAAAGAATCGGTTTCAAATGGCTTCCGAAATTTCAAGTTTTTATATGTATCATTATAATAAGTAATCATTAGATCTAAAATTCCATCTGCCGAAAGTGGAATATTTTCTGAAAATAGTTTCAACATTTCACCCAGAAATGGTTCTTTTTCAGAAATAGCTGATTCTTGAATTGTTCTCGAATACATCCAAAATCTTCTCATTTCATCATAATCAAATTGATCCATTTCTGAAAGAGATCTGACGGATTGATGAGTATTAAGAATTTCTAGACCTTTTGTATTATTTTCAGTATATATCATCTCATTTATTCTATTGTCATTGATTAATCGACGCATTAGCTCTGGTTCGATTTGCTGATGACTATTGGGCAGCGAACCTAATAAGCAAAAAATCAGAAAAAAATAATCAAAAAATAATAATCAAATAATAATCAAAAAATAATTAAAAAATAATCAAAAAATAATCAAAAAATAATCAAA
>PQFF01000189.1:29129-47208 GCA_003547095.1 Diversispora epigaea | reverse complement strand
AAAAATAATCAAAATATAATCAAAAAATAATCAAAAAATAATCAAAAAATAATCAAAGTATATTAATTTACCAAGTATTCCATTCATTCTTTCAAATGAAAAGTACCAAAAAGCATATAATGGACCAAAATCATGCGAACATGTGCTTAAATGAAGTGACAAGTGAAGATTTGGTGTTATTACATTTCTTCCATATTTTTTCTCAATTAACGTTACAATATCTACTATTTTCTTATATACCTGCCGCCCAAATTCAAAATCCAAATGCCGAAATTCCAAATGCCGAAATCCCATCTCCCAAATCCCAAATTACAATTAGTATTTTTTGCCGAAATCCCAAATCCCAAATCCCAAATACTAGTAATTTGTGCATTTTGGTGTCCCAAATCCCAAATTATTTGGGATTTGGGCAACACGTATATTTTCTTATGAATTTCATCTAAAGATTTGGTTTCTAGAATTCAATTTACAAAAAGATGACAAATTCGAACAAAATATGTAAGAATCTTTCTATTTACTTCTTCTAAATACTCCCAAAATACTATAGTAGCATAAATTGAAATAAAGATTCTCCATTGATCGGCAGTAAAATTAGAAAAACCTTCACCACAGTAGATTTTTTTCAGAATTCGACCCAAATCGGTGGGAACTTGAAATTCATTTATTTTTTTTTGAATATTATTTAAATTATTTGATGATAAAACTTTCATATCTACCCAAATTCGTTTCACGATCCATTTTGCAATACTTAAAAATAAACAATGCATAGGATTAACTGTTATAAATTGAATTGGGTCAAAATAATGTAGGTGCAACAATTCTGATCATCTTACTCCACTATTTTTTATAAATTTCTTTCTAGCAGAATCCGAATTGCAACCTCTCCATTTTAAAACATTTTCAAGATACTTGGATGAATCTTTTGCAATAAACCAATTGTTCATATCATCCATCCCAGCGAAATTATGTTGCTGATTTTTGTAATTTGCCTTTTTTTCGCATCGATGGCAAGATACTAATGTCGAAATGTGACTACAGATTTTTCTAGCAACAGGTATATCACAAGAAACTAATATTAAAGCTGCTCGGATTTTCTTTCCATTCGGATAATTATTTGTCTTATTTAGAATAATTTTATTTCAAAGTAATTCCAATTCGTCCATAATTGATGTCAAATAATAATTTGTTTTATGTAAGCTAACTTTATTTGGACCTGGCAATAATTCAAGAATTAGTAGATTTTCGTGTTTAAATCAGATATATCTGGACAGATTACAAATTGCGACATAAATTACTCCAGTACTATGAATAGTACCATTGTAAGGTTGAAACCAGTTAAGATTTATCATTAAACCAAGATGTGAATCTGCTGTCTCATTTCGGAAGAAATTTGACGAATTTTCGTCATTTGTTTTTTTGAAACTCTTCCAAATTTGACCATCATAAATGTCTGATAAAATTTCATCGATTTAACCAATGTCGAAGAAAATTTTCGAAATTCAGACAATTATAAAATACCATCAATTGTTGTCGAATTTCAACAAATGGATAAACCAACTTGAATTTTAACTTAAATCTATCTATTGTTAGAACTTATTTGGATAATATTATTTGGCATTGACGATTTCGTCTAGTTGCTGAATTTGGAAATTCGACGTGCTGACATTTCATGACGGAATTGGTATCATTTTCTTTATAATCTTCCACTTCTTGCTTATTATAAAGCTTATGGTATTTTGGATATGTAAGAAAAGAGTAAAATTTATCTCTTAATTCAAGTTCTTTTTTTGTCATATATATTGAATTAGAAAAAGTATCAAATTCGGAATTGCCGATTTCTAATAACAATAATTTAATGAACTTTATTAACGATTCTGTGACAGTTTCAGATAAGTTGAATTTTATCCAAAAGCTCATTATTCATAATAGAATCTATAGATATGAATTATTATTTGTCGATTTTGGATCAATCGGTTCATCAGGATCATAATTTGGTGATAAATAATTTTCAAAAATATTAGAAAATTTATTAGCTGATTCTTCTTCACTTTCGATACTTATTTCTTCAATTTCTTCCATTTCATCTTCAGAAGAAATATTTAAAACTTTATCATCAGCGGTTATATTAGAAATTTCAACTGAAATTGGTTGATTTGTATATCTTTTTGGATGTATTCTAGGTAAAAAGGTAAGATTTGGAATAATGTCATTCTTTTTTATTTCTAGTAGATTAACATCTTGCATAAGTGTAGTTGATTTTGATGATGAAGATTTATCAATTCGTTCACTTTCTTCAATTTTTTGTCGATTTTGGAAAGATTCTATTGAAATTTCTGATGATTCGTTAGACAAATCATGAATTACCTTTGTGCGAGGATCTATTAATCTTTCATTATATTTTGGACAATTACATAAAACTAATCTACTACTACTTGATGGTTGATTTAAGGTTAATTCTTTACCAAGTATATTAGAAATTGATTTATTTCTACTATTTCTATTTCTATCCGAAGATGTAACATCTTCATATAATACAGAAGCTAAAGATCTTTTTTTTACAATTTTTCTTTCTTTTTTTCCTAAATTAATATTATTTTTTCTAAATTATTTTTAAAATTTTTTAAAAAATAAAAAGAAATATTCTAAAAATATTCAAAAAATTAATAAATAATAAGATTAGAAAAAAATCAATAGGATTTCTGAATCTGAAATTATTTTAATGTAAAAATAGTGTAAGAATAGCGTAAGAATAGTGTAAAAATAGTGTAAGAATAGTGTAAGAATAGTGTAAGAATAATAAAATTTACAAATAAAAGTGTCTTTTTTTCATTCTTACTTTAATTCATTACTTTCCTAATTATTCTCTAAAACATCCAATTACTTTCTGAAATATACTTGATTACATTTTTTTTTATTTTTTGCTATACTTTTTTTATATTTTTTTCATTCTACTTTTTTTTTCTACTTTTTTCTTCTACTTTTTATATACTTTTATATACTTTTTTCGTTTTATTTTTTCGCGCTTTCTCTTTTCTCTTTTTTTTTTCATTCTTCTTTCTCTTTTCTTCTTTTTTTTCATTCTTTTTTCTATTATTTCTTATTTTTTTGTCTTCTTTCTATTATTTCTTATTTTTTTGTCTTCTTTCTATTATTTCTTATTTTTTTGTCTTCTTTCTATTATTTCTTATTTTTTTGTCTTCTTTCTATTATTTCTTATTTTTTTGTCTTCTTTCTATTATTTCTTATTTTTTTGTCTTCTTTCTATTATTTCTTATTTTTTTGTCTTCTTTCTATTATTTCTTATTTTTTTGTCTTCTTTCTATTATTTCTTATTTTTTTGTCTTCTTTCTATTATTTCTTATTTTTTTGTCTTCTTTCTATTATTTCTTATTTTTTTGTCTTCTTTCTATTATTTCTTATTTTTTTGTCTTCTTTCTATTATTTCTTATTTTTTTGTCTTCTTTCTATTATTTCTTATTTTTTTGTCTTCTTTCTATTATTTCTTATTTTTTTGTCTTCTTTCTATTATTTCTTATTTTTTTGTCTTCTTTCTATTATTTCTTATTTTTTTGTCTTCTTTCTATTATTTTTTATTTTTTTATTTTTCTTTTTATTATTTCTTATTTTTTTTTTTCTTTCCACTTATTTTTTCTTATAATGTCTCAAGAATCGCAAACACCGCAAATTCATATAAAAAGATGCGTTGAGCTTTCTTCTTTGCAAAATGAACCTTCTTCTGCTTATAATGAGCCAGAATCTTCTGAAACTTCTAAAAAAAGTGTTGATATCTCTTCTTTAAAAAAAAATACAATATTCATCTACCACAATCATATAAGGAACAGACTTCTGCTCCTTAAACTGTACACTTTTCAGAAGAATGTAAGAATCCTTTTACAGCAGAAAACTACAGAAGCAAAGATAATTATTATACACTCAATCTAGAGTAAAGCTTAAGATATTAATTGATTAAATTAATAGGAGAACCTGTTCCCGCTTTATTGAATTCTTATGTCTTATATAAAAATACATTTTTTTTTTTTGTTTCAGCGAGATCTCGCCTCAAATTTTATTAATTAGAAAAATAGAAAGTTTCTTATACATAAGATACATAACTTATTTTAATGATTATTACATCAGTAAATTTTTTTAAACGTAAGCTTTCGAAGTCCTTCACTCCGATAACCTTCGAATACCTCCAACATAAACGTAATATTTACAAAGGTTATTGGTACCGAAAACCTTCATTTTTATTAATAAAACGTAATACTCCGGAGGTTATTGATATCAATAACCTTCAATAACCTTCACTTTATCATAATAAACGTAATATTTGCGAAGGTTATTGATCTGATAACCTTCAATAACCTTTGAAAACGAAATTATTACAATAACCTCCGACATAAAAAATTTCCTGATGTAGTTAAAGATGAGACTCAGATTAACCCGAAGGGACATGCCTGCAACCTATCGCCTGACAATAACAATTGCCCTCAGCATGTTAAGGCCCTGCCGAACAACCTATTTTATACAACTAAGTCCAATTACAACTATCTTTGATAACATGATTATATATAAATCTATTTAATGAAAATAAAAAGGAAATTTTGCTTCTACTATAATTATGATTGTTTTTATTTATAGTGTTTGTTACATCTTGTGTAGTATTGTTGAATGCACTATTGTTATCTGTATTATTGGTCTGAGATGTTACTGTTATATCAAATGTCTCGTTACGGACTTTTTTTTTTCATTTATTATTACTGATTCCATTCTCAGTTTCCTATTTTTTAACCGCTGTACATCTATCCTTCCATATATGAATATGTAAGAAGAGTTTAAATTGATTAAATATGTCGTCTATTATTTGATCAGCCAAATTATGTGTTACAACTTTTTGCAAAATTATATCATATACAGTTATTGGGATCAGTCCTAACTATACTTGCACGCAAAATTATTTTGGGGAAAAAAGTCGAAATAGTTTTTCATAGAAGACGAAATTATTTTACTTAAAACCCGAAATTTTTTGACCACTCAGATTTATTCTTTAATTGAAGATACACATAACTGGTTACTTTTTTTACTTCTATATATAGAATGGATTCTGCATAAATCTCAAAAAGTCGAAATACCTCAAAAATCCAAAATCAATTTTGGGAACATGTATAGTCCCAACATAACATCAATGAATGATAAGTGGTCCGCATCCTGTGTGCTCACATCTTGGGGAATATGAAGTTCTTTTAATGTTTTTAGTGTTTTACACATATTTTTGCATGTGTCCCTACATGCTACGGTAGTCGTTTTGCTTATCAACATATTAATAAGTTTATTTCTGCACGAGTGTATATCAATTAAATTTTTTGGACATGTTAACACATGTATTTGATCTTCTTTTTCTAGATTGCAACGGATACAAGAATCGTTTTTATATATTTTTGGGAATCTGTCCTTTAACTTCTCTAGTGTGGGCAGTTTATTATTAAATAATTTAACATTAAAAGCTCTTTGCTGGGTTTTTTTGTTATCTGTTACATTGCGATTGATATAAGAAAGCATTGTCGTTCTCCATGACGACTCCCACAGAATCTGCTTGCTTTTAAAAGCAGAAATTGTAGAGATATTCCGATTGAGCAATCTCCATTTTATCGAGTGTTTGGTCTATACGTGTTGCCCAAATCCCAAATAATTTGGGATTTGGGATGCCAAAATGCACAAATTACTAGTATTTGGGATTTGGGATTTGGGATTTCGGCAAAAAATACTAATTATAATTTGGGATTTGGGATTTGGGATTTTGGCATTTGGGATTTCGGCATTTGGATTTTGAATTTGGGCGGCAGGTATAGTTTGGTCTTACCCAATTTTTTAGTAAAATATCTTAAAGGTTCTTCAATTGTTTCTGCATTTCAACAACTCACTGCATTTACAGACGCTAAAGACTGCAAGTTTGGATAACATATAGGCTTGAGGCAACCTTCTCTTGCTAATTGATCTGCCGTTTCATTGTGGATAACTCCCGAGTATGCTTTAACTTTTTCAGCCAGAGTGTTAAATTCTGAGTGTTAGCTATTTCTTCTATTGCTTTAACGATTGTCCAATTTTTAAGTTTCCTATGTGCTTTTCTTAGGTTAGGGTTAGGGTTAGGGTTTTATAGTTTAATGCTTTTAATGTATTAAAAATGTGGAGATGTGAATTATTGACTTTAGTATAAATTTATATTAGATATATATATATATATAAATAGAAATAATATATATTGAAACTAAAAAACTTTCCTTTAATAAAGACCTATAATTGAAAATAAGCATATATTCTTAATAAATAATAGCTTCAATTTTTCTTTATATATAGATATATTAATTATGAATGCATATTTCGTACCTCAACAATAAATTCATTATACATCAGGAATTTTTAATATGCATAATATTGCGTAATTTTTACGGAAGAATATGACACCCACGCAAATCTTCGTCTGAAACTATGCAAATTTACATAAATTTTTACATAAACTTGTGTAAAATTTTTTGCAAATTTATGTAATTTTTTACGCGAAATTTTTCAATACACAATATTGCGTTGTAAAAATATACGTAATATTTCGTTGCGAAAATATACGTAATATTGCGTTGCGAAAAATTTTTGAATTTTTTTCTTTTTCTAAATTTTGTAATTCATTAGTTTTAATAGTGCATTTGTATTATATTACTTTATACATTTAATACATATTTATTATATAATAAAATATTTCTCTTTATTACAATATAATATTAATAAAAATCTATAATAATAAATAAAAATCTATAATAATAAATAAAAATCTATAATAATACATCAGGAAGTNATATAGATATATTAATTATGAATGCATATTTCGTACCTCAACAATAAATTCATTATACATCAGGAATTTTTAATATGCATAATATTGCGTAATTTTTACGGAAGAATATGACACCCACGCAAATCTTCGTCTGAAACTATGCAAATTTACATAAATTTTTACATAAACTTGTGTAAAATTTTTTGCAAATTTATGTAATTTTTTACGCGAAATTTTTCAATACACAATATTGCGTTGTAAAAATATACGTAATATTTCGTTGCGAAAATATACGTAATATTGCGTTGCGAAAAATTTTTGAATTTTTTTCTTTTTCTAAATTTTGTAATTCATTAGTTTTAATAGTGCATTTGTATTATATTACTTTATACATTTAATACATATTTATTATATAATAAAATATTTCTCTTTATTACAATATAATATTAATAAAAATCTATAATAATAAATAAAAATCTATAATAATAAATAAAAATCTATAATAATACATCAGGAAGTTTTTTTAACCGTAAATTTATGTAAATTTACGATACCCACGTAAATTTGCGTAATTTTTTTTGTAATTATACGGAGCGTAATATTTTATATAAAATATTGTGAAAATATTATGTAAATTTACGGATCATAATATTTTTCGCAAAATTTTACGAAAAATTTACGATCTGTACAATATTTTTCGCAAAATTTTACGAAAAATATTACGTAAATTTATACAGATCATAAATTTATGTAATATTTTTCGCAAAATTTTACGTAAAATATTACGATCCATAAATTTACATAATATTTTCGTAATATTTTACGTAAAATATTACACTCCGTATAATTACAAAAAAAATTACGCAAATTTACATGGGTATTGTAAATTTACGTAAATTTATGATTAAAAAAACTTTCTGATGTAAATAAAAATCTATAATAATAAATAAAAATCTATAATAAATTGCTTTATCAACACTTTTTAATACTTCGCATATATACAGAGTTGCATTGGAAAATGATTGACTCTAATGTGTTATAAAAATATTACAGTTTAATATGAATAATGTTACATTTCTTTTTGAAATATTACAAGTAATAATACTTACATTTATAAAAATCTCATTAGACCCATAATTCTTTATTCTATTTAAAAGAGAATATTTTATTAGTTTATTTTGAATTCTTTAGAATCTTACCATCGAAAGTTTCACTTAAGTAAAATATTACTGCATCCCAAATGTATTAGATTCTAGATTCATAATTGTAACTTTTGGTAATTTCATATTGGAAGATGAAAAACTGACAGGATTGTTAATGAATATATTAATATTAAATATATTATTTTTTTACCTTAACCAAATCATTTTCTTACATTTCAAATCGACTTATTTTGTTCTATTTATGTAGACTTCTGAAAAAATTTAATTTTCTAAATATCTTATTGATTGTTAATCCTTTTTTAAGCCCTAAAATCTTCCTAATAAGTCAGAAAATGTTATTAAAAACAAAATTCAAAAAATTCAAAACACTTCATGACATAATAATAATATTGTCAGTACTATATATCTGTATAAATAATACATATTACGAAATAAAAATAATTGATATTTCGTATATTTTTTGAAAAGTGATATTTTCATTAGCATTCCTGTAAACAAAATTAAAACATAAAGTCCAGTAACTTTTCATCTTAGTACATGTTAATTTATGTGTTTTTTTGTTTCAAAAAAAAAAGAAAACAAACAGTAACTTTTCCTTAGTATATGTTAATTTGTGTTTTCTTGTTCCAAAATAAAAAAAAATTAATTTAAATAAAAGGAAACCAAAAATTTATTATTATTGAACAAAAGTATAAAACCTTTTGCGCAATTTAACAAAACTAAGTTAAAAACAAAATAAGATGTTATTATTTGTTTATATCTAATTTTTGGATTACACAAACTATAAATTGAATCAGATAAATAAAAATTTTATGATTATAAAGGGTTCTGTAATTAAAAATTTTGTATTTGTTATATTATTTTTATTTTATTAGTTTTATTAAATTTATTATTTAACAATTTTTAGTTATAAAAATATAAAAAAAAATCAAAACAAAAATGACAATTTTTTAATCAATAATGATCTGTTTGAAATTATTTTTTTTCAATATTATTATCTTCATTATTATCTTCATTATTATCTTCATTATCATCTTTGTTATTATCTTTGTTATCATCTTCATTATCATCTTCGTTATCACCTTCTTCACTATCATAATTTCCTTCTTTACTATCATAATTTCCTTCTTTATTTTCTTCACTATAATCACTTTTATCTTCATTATTCAATGGCTTTTTTTTATTTTTTGCATTTTTTTCCGCAAGTTTTAATGCATTTTTTTGAATTTCTTCGAGAATGTGAAATACAATTTCGTTTTCTCTTTCGTCCTCTTTTTCGTGATTTTTTAATTTTTTATTTTTGTAGTTGTTTGGCTTTGGTATTGATTTTGTTGGCGGTGTCAGTTTTTGTAGTAGTGGCGACAGTTTTTGTAATGGTGGCGATTCATCTTTGGATTCTTCCGATGTGTTATTAATTATTTCAGAATTAATTAATTTATTCTATAAAATTTTATTAGAAAATTTATTAATATTTTTTTAAAAACTTCATATAAAGAAAGATAATACTTTACTAAATTCTTCTCAAGTCNATCTTTGTTATTATCTTTGTTATCATCTTCATTATCATCTTCGTTATCACCTTCTTCACTATCATAATTTCCTTCTTTACTATCATAATTTCCTTCTTTATTTTCTTCACTATAATCACTTTTATCTTCATTATTCAATGGCTTTTTTTTATTTTTTGCATTTTTTTCCGCAAGTTTTAATGCATTTTTTTGAATTTCTTCGAGAATGTGAAATACAATTTCGTTTTCTCTTTCGTCCTCTTTTTCGTGATTTTTTAATTTTTTATTTTTGTAGTTGTTTGGCTTTGGTATTGATTTTGTTGGCGGTGTCAGTTTTTGTAGTAGTGGCGACAGTTTTTGTAATGGTGGCGATTCATCTTTGGATTCTTCCGATGTGTTATTAATTATTTCAGAATTAATTAATTTATTCTATAAAATTTTATTAGAAAATTTATTAATATTTTTTTAAAAACTTCATATAAAGAAAGATAATACTTTACTAAATTCTTCTCAAGTCGCTTTTTTGTAATTTTTTCAATTATTTTAACACAACGATTATCGGGGTTTAAATTATACTTGCACACAAAATTATTTTGGAGCCCCGAAATTGCAATTTCGGAAAAAAAAGTCGAAATAGTTTTTCATAGAAGACGAAATTATTTTACTTAAAACCTGAAATTTTTTAACCACCCAGATTTATTCTTTGATTGAAGATACACATAACTGGGTATTTTTTTTACTTTCATATATAGAATAGATTCTGCATAAATCTCAAAAAGTCGAAATACCTCAAAAATCCAAAATCAATTTTGGGAACATGTATAGTTTAGATATATTTGCGCAATTGAGATTGCCCAAGTAACTTGAGTTTGTGAACAATCTTCAGAATCTTTCCATATTTTATCTATTATACAATCTATATGGGTTGCTTCGTCATCATCACACACCAGTCTGAAAAGAATTTTATAACACTCCATCACTACTGGTAATATTTTTCACTCATATATTTCCTCTATTCGAGAACTGTCAATTGGTGGTAGTGATTTGAATACTTCATATATAGCATTCTTTATTTTGCAGCATAACGTTCTCCTCAAATGGTGAAACTTCACGATCACCTTTTAGAATATTTCAAATATTTTAATTAGTTGTAAAATCTAAGTGTTTTATTTATATATTTTAAAAAAACATTTTCTTACATCTTCTTTAAGATTTTTTTCGAAGTACGATATCCATTTCTTGCTCATTAAACTTTCATCAAATTCAGGGTAATTGTTTTCAATATAATCTTTGGCAGCATGTCTCATCTCTTGTAAAATCGGATAAACGTAACTCTTAGCTAGATTTTTTGCAGCATTTTTTATTATTATCTATATTAAAAAAATTTTTAACTTTTGAATTATTTCAAAATCTGACGAATTTAGACAATAATTTCTTACTTCATAAAAACCCGCTTTATCGTCAGGTACAGGATTTTTCTTATATTCTTCTTGATTTTTAATAATTACATCCATTTTTTCTTCCATTTCGCCAATTTTCTGGAACATTTTCTTAACTATTTTATATATATCTATAATGATATAAAATAATTATTTTTTGTTATAATTATTTTTTTAAATAAATTATATTTTTATTACTTTTGTTAGTCTTTGTCACCGTTTTTTCTGAAATTCTCGAAATAGCGGGTATGCTAGAACTAGAAGCAGAAACAGCAGGTACACTATAATTGGAAGCAGAACTGAAAGCAGTGGGTACGCCAGAAGAAATAACATTTCTTTTGCTAGAAAACAGAGATTTTGATTTATTCGACGACATTCTATAAAATTTTATATAAAATAATTCAATATATTGCGTATTTATGCGTATTTATTTCACATAATTATGAAAGTCCCTTTAATGCATTCTACACATTGTTAACCTCATTCTTTCATCTTATATTTTATTATTTATTATTATTATTATTATGTATTTATTTATTTATTTATTTATTATCAATTATTATTCTATATTATTATCTTATAGTATTACAGTAGATCCATTTCTTGACATGTAATACAAATTAATTTTTATTACTTAAATTAGTATATTAGTAATTTCTTGTCAATCTGTAACACAAGTCAAAATATCAGTTATAGTACGAGTTAATACTTCAGTCAAAGTACCAGAGAAGGTACTAGTTAAGATATTAGTTAAGGTACTAGCATAAGTATTAGTCAGATTACAAGTTAACTTTACAGTTAAATTAATAATGTATATAAAGGCTGAGATTTCTCTCAACCTAAGAGTCGAGACAGTAGAGATAGTACAGTTCAAAATAATTCAATAGATCTTAATATTGAAATTAATAAAAGTTCTTTGAGTAATAAATTACTTATTGAGTTTTGTATTTGTTCTTGATAATTAATAAACTGCTCCTATTAACAAGTCTTCATACCACTGTTAATAGTTAATTCGCCTCTTTCATAACTTGACCCCAATTAATTCCTTCTATATTTTTTTGGTTAAATAGGATAGTATCTGTGTGATCTCCTATAAATAGGATAGTATCTGTGTGATCTCCTATAGTTTTTTAGTTATTAGATTTAGTTTATTTGTTTAAGTTATACACCGTTGTCTTTGTAAATTTGGAAGGTTTACACTGATAACAATTTGGTGGTGACTGTGAGATAATTCGAATTCTTTTAGCAAGTATTATTAAATAAGAGACCCTTTTTTAGTTTTAGAGTTTGAAGAACTCCCTTGTTATAGTTATATAGTATCTAGATTTCTTTTAGTAATTAGATAACATTTGATTTATGAGTAGTATTGAATTATTAAATAATTTAGTTAGTCAGTTTTCCCTTGAATATAGTAAAAGAGTTAGAGAAATAGTTCAGCAAGCTGAAAATAATAGTTACCCTCTACCTTTAATTCCCAACAACTTCAAGAATTAGAGCAAATTAGAATACAACTTCACCTTCTTTTCAAAACCCGAGATAATTGTTTGACACTTTGGAAACAAATTAATCCTCAATATTAGTTCCTTTATAAAAATCAATTCATACTTTAAAAGAATCCCCAATTAGTTTATGAGTACATATAACGAATTGTTAGAACAACATCAATACGATACAAGAGTACACGAACAAAAACATAAAAATTCTTCTACTGTCCTTGAGTTACAAGAATACTGTAACCTTTGTTTCTCCCCTCCACTAAATCCTCCACAACACTTCAGTCATTTTTGGAATTGGTATATTAGTTATTCTGCAAAGTCTTATTCTAGTAAAACCATAGAATATTTCAATAAAATAATCAAATGCCTTTTAGAAAAACCTCCTAAGATTGATATTGACGCTATTAGGGAATTCATTTTTAGTTTTACTTATACAAAAGTTCCTGGAGACTTCACCACAATACAAAACGCCATTATTAAAACTCTAAAAACACAAATATCCACTCGAAGAAAACCTGTTACAACATTACCTAACAATATTATTTTAACAATTACATCTACCTTAAACCCTTTAACTCCAACTGAATCTGAAACAACAATGTCTCTTTCTGCAGACCAGTTAAAAGAAATCCTTAAAAAAGTAACTGATGGATTTAAAGAAACTGCGCAAACAATAAAAGCAGAAACTCATGTGTTTCCTATTGAACCTTTTTATGGAAAAGCCACTGAAGGCCCTGTTGAATGGATCGCAAGTTTCAATAGAGCTGCTAATACAAATAATTGGGCTAGTAATAGAAAATTACAAATTGCTCCTGGTTATCTTAAAGGAGTCGCTGCTCACTGGTGTGATGACTCTACTATTACTTACTGGGATAATAATTCTTACCCAGACAGATCATTTGTACCACTTTTTACAAAACGATTTACTACCTTTGAAAATAAAAATAAATGGCACTATGAGCTGCATAATATTAAACAAGAAAAGAATAAACGAGTAGATGAATATTCTATCCGATTCCAGAAGTTAGCAAAAAAGGTAGACCCTACTGATGCTATACCAGATGATTATAAAACTCGAATGTACATCTCTGGATTAAATGAAGAAGTAGCTGCTATGGTAGCAATTGATACCCCTGCCACTTTAACTGATACTATTAAAGCTGCTGCAAAAGTAGAAGTAGGAAAATATTACAGTAAACGAAGAGAGGATAGAAATACTTCTAATATTAATCGCAGTATGGAAACTGAACTTGATATTCTTACACGACAAATGCAACAAATGTCTTTAAACTTATACGTGTTGCCCAAATCCCAAATAATTTGGGATTTGGGACGCCAAAATGCACAAATTACTAGTATTTGGGATTTGGGATTTGGGATTTTGGCAAAAAATATTAATTATAATTTGGGATTTGGGATTTGGGATTTCGGCATTTGGGATTTTGGCATTTGGATTTCGAATTTGGGCGGCAGGTATATTTAAACTATGCTACTCTTACATCTGCACTCGCTGCTCAAGAAACTCCTAGAGTTCAAAATTTATCCAGAGTTCAAAATTCAAGAAATAATAATTATAACTCTAGTAGTTATAATAATAATAACCGATTCTTTAATAATAATAATAGAAATAACGAAGTGCAACGCTGCTATAATTGTAATGAACCAGGACATATTGCCAGAGATTGTTTATCTGAAAGAAATCAAGGTAACCGACAACGACCAAGATGGAATAATAATAATAATAGTAACAATAATAACCGTCGACCAATTAATATGGTAGAATTTGAAGATGGAGAAGATGAATATTATGATGACAATGAGTTTGAAGTTTATGAAGCTGTCTGTAATAAACCTCGACCCAGGACACGTGTTTACCCCCTCAGAAGTCAAAAACAGAAACAACCACTTCAGGAAGAAGAAGTTATTTATCAAAGCCCTTCTTTCAATGATGACTCAATGGAAGCTGAACCTTCTACCTCAAGAATACCTGAACAAACTAATACATCTGAAAAGAAACCAAGAACTAAACGACAACCTTCTGTAATTGACCAAATACCTCGTTATGATATTTCTAAAGATATCTTAAATATGCAATCAACTGCTACCTTAGGACAACTATTACAATATCCAGATCAAAAGAGAAATTTTTTAAAAATTTTAAAACGACCTATTCTCAAAGATGCAAAACATGTTGAAGCTACTGCAAGAACTACTGCGACTAAATGTTTTGTTCGAATTAAAGGAAATCCTATTAAAGCTGTTTTAGATTCTGGTGCAGTCTGCAGTATTATTACTAATCGATTAAGACAAAAATTGGGAATTCCAATCGATGGTTCATCAAAAGTTTCTGTTCTTACTGCTACTGGTGCTTGTGAACGAGCCTTGGGACAAATTAATTATGTCAATATTGCAGTTCAAGATTTATTTATTCCAATGAAACTACAAGTTATTGATTCTACTGAAGATAATTTACTATTGGGCACAGATTGATTTGATAAAACAAAAGCACAATGGAATTTTGCAACTAAAGTTTTAACTATTCGATACAATAACAAAGAAGTCCAAGTTGGAACTACACATACCGCTCCTACTCCATTTACTTTTAAAACTCTTGAAGAAAATGAAGATGATACTCAAGCACAACAAGATTTGGAATATGAATTGGAAGATGATCTAGAAGAATATGAAAGTTATTATTCAGAAGATCAAAGTGTATTAGAAGAAATTTTAAATGAATATGATTATCCAGAAGATAATAATCCTACTGTGTATCTTACTGAATGTCCTGATCCTAAGAATATTAAACAACCTAACCTCAATAATACACAACAAGCACAAATTGATCATTTGTTTACAGAATATGCCAATGTATTTGTTGAAAATATCTCTGAAGAAGGTCAAACCTTAGAGCTGGGACAAACTACAAAAGTAGTTCATGAAATCAAAACAGGAAGTGCCACTCCTATTAAACAGAGAGCTTATCGAGTTGCACCTAGTGAAAAAGAATTTTTACAAGAAGAAATAACTGCAATGATAGAAAAAGGGATTGTTAGAGAATCCAAAAGTCCCTGGTCCTCCCCTGTAGTTACTGTGCCAAAGAAAAATGGCAAGCGACATCTATGTGTTGACTACCGAAAGTTGAATAAGGAAACTGAAAAAGATGTATATCTATTACCACTTATTGATGAAATATTTGACTCCTTTCAAAATGCCAAATGGTTTACTAGTCTTGACTTAGCCAGTGGTTATTGGCAAGTTGCTATGAAAGAAGAAGATAAAAAGAAAACTGCTTTTATTTCAAAGACTTATGGATAAAATTTTACGAGCTCATATTGGAAAATTTGTTGTAGTCTATCTTGATGACTTAACTATATATTCTGATACTTTTGAAAATCATTTACAACATCTAGCTATTATTTTTGACACCTTACAAAAAGCAAACTTGAAGATTAATGTAGACAAATGTCAATTCTTTTTATCTGAAATCAAATTCTTAGGCCATAAAATTTCTAGTCAAGGAATTCAACCTGATGAAGAAAAGATAATTAAAGTTAAAGACTTTACTAGACCAACCACTGTACGACAATTGAGAGGATTTTTAGGATTGGCCTCTTATTATCGCAAATTTATTAAAAACTTTTCAACTATTGCTAAACCACTTAATCAGTTATTACAAAAGGATATTAAATTTGATTGGACTGAAACTCAACATCAAGCTTTCAATACTCTCAAAGAAAAATTAATTTCTGCTCCTATTTTAAGACATCCTGATTTTGGACAACCTTTCTATTTACATACTGATGCTTCTGGATCTGGTTTAGGTGCAGTACTTGCACAAAAAGATGGTAAAAATGAATATGCCATTGCATATGCTAGCAGAAGTTTAAACAAAGCAGAACAGAACTATTCTACAACAGACTTGGAATGTTTAGCTGTTGTATGGGCTGTAGAACATTTCTGCCAATATTTTGGGACTGCTCATTTCTATATTATTACTGATCATTCTGCTTTACAATGGTTAAGGACAACTGAGTTAAAAGGAAAAAGAGCTAGATGGATACTTAGATTGGAACCTTATAATTATACTATTATTCATAGACCTGGTCGAAAACATAACAATGCAGATTCTTTATCTCGAATGTATGAAACTTAGACTTGAATCTCTACAATTTACAAAAAAAAAAGAAGAGAAAAAGAGAATTATAAATCTGACCAAAATTACAATCCAGTCCAGGTAGTCGGTGTCCTGGCATTTCAGTTAATTTTCAAAATGGAACACTATGAATATGAATATTTATTAACTTATTTATCACACCAACCTTTACCAACAATTGATACAAAAGTTAAAAGAAGATTAGAATTAAAGAGTAGATTTTTTGAAGTTCAACATAATATTTTATACAAAAAGGATCGTAGAAAAAGAACCAGAAACAAATTATTAAAAGTTTTAAGACCACATGAAATAAAACCTGTTATTTTTATGATGCATAATCACCCTCTAGAAGGACATTTGGGAATTGACACTGTATTTGAGAAAATTAGGAATAATTATTATTGGCCACAAATGTATAACTACATTAAAAAATATATTCAAACTTGTGATGCTTGTCAACGGAGAGGAAAACGACGAAACATTCAACCCCTACAATCTATCCCTGTAAAAGATCCTTTTTATCAAATAGGAATTGATATTGTTGGACCATTACCAATAACTCCAAGGAATAAACGATATATTGTAGTTGCTACTGACTACATGACTAAATGGCCTGAAGCCCGAGCTCTTGAAGTTGCTACAGCTGATAAAGTTGCTGAATTTATTTTTGAAGATATAATTTGTCGACATGGGTGTCCCCATATAATTTTATCAGATAGAGGAACACATTTTAGAAATCATGTAATTAAAAAACTACTAGAACGTTTCCACATTAAACATTTATTCTCCACTCCTTATCATCCTCAAACAAATGGACTAGTAGAAAGATTCAATCGAACTTTATGTGAATCTTTAGCACGAACAACTGAAATTGTTACTGATTGGGACAAAAATATACCTGCAGTACTATTTGCATATCGAACTGCTAAACAGGCTACTACAAAACTTCAACCTTTTTTCCTTGTATATGGACGATCAGCACGAATGCCTATTACAGAAGGAATAGAATTTGTTGAAGAAAATTTATTAACACGATTATTCTACCTAATAGATGAATTTTCTCAAACTAAAGAAATAATAAAAGCACAAATAAAAGTAGCACAACAAAAACAAAAACAATATTATGACCAAAAAGTCAAGACTACTATTTCTTATGAAATAGGAGACAAAGTGTTAGTATATATGGCAATAAAAGACAAAAATTATTCCGGTAAACTAGAACCAAACTGGAAAGGACCTTATTATATTCATGATATACCATATAAAAGTGTATACAAATTAAGAACTTTAGATGGAAAAGTTGTACAAGCTCCTATAAATGGGTTATTGCTCAAGAAATACAAAGAAGGAAATTTTCGGATACCACAAAACACAATAATTTAACTATCTTATATTATTAATAGAATAAGTAGCGATATTATAAAATTCAAAAAAAAAAAAAAAAAAAAAAAAAAAAAAATAAAAAAAAAAAAAAAAAAAAAAAAAAAAAAATAA